>JAIOJX010000031.1:22135042-22352542 GCA_022376925.1 Tragulus kanchil | reverse complement strand
CAGCTGTTGGCAGCATCTCTCAAGATGATCAGAGTGGGAAGGGAGGGAGCAGAAGGCAGATCTGACCTCCCTCGCATGATTGGTCTCTGACATATACAAGCCTGAGAAGTGCTGCCCAGACAGGGGTATCTTTCCTCTCTCCCCTTTCTGTTGCCATGGTGAGTGACCTCTCGGGTCCCAGGCATGAAGGAGATGCTGGGAGAAGGTTGAAAGCTGGAGGACCATTCAAGAGGTCCATTAGAAGCATTAACGAGTCTAGCCTCTCCTCTCTCCATAATGGACTAAATGTTGGCCTGCCCCATTAATGCGTCCTTTGCCACAAAGAAAGCTACAACAGCTAATGCCCTGTTCCCTATTATGTGGTTTTTCAATGACAGAAGAAATGCTTTCATTATCAGTTCCACTCACAGACTTATAGATGCTTCAGTCACTCGAGCCTCAGCCACTGCAGTCATGAGCATGAAACAGGCTAAGGGACTGGGAAGGAAAAAAAGAAACTTTGTCAGCATCATCAACAAACACCATGCTGGGCTTTGGGGATACAGCAGAGCATATGGTGAACCACCGGTTAACTCCCAGTGGGGCCAGTAGTTCCTTCCACCCTGGGTTTCAGGCTTAGAGAAAACGGACTCTCTGTTGCATAAATGTTATGGACACCACAGCTTACCAAGGACGCTTTCTCAGCAAAGTATATACCAGGAGCTGTATAGGGCACTCCAGTGGGTGGTGGGGTACAGAGAGCACGACTCCGCAAGCCTCTCATTCCTCAGAGAGGACAGCTTAGCTGGAGGCACTAGAATTCCCACCAGTGCAGAGTAAGGTCCTGGCTGGAACCCAGGAAGCTCCCAGTGAGCTTCCCCCATCATGTCTTTTTCATTTATATTTATTTTTATCCATCTTTTTTTTTTTTTTAATTCTTTGGCATGTGTGGGCCTCCCATTACAGTGGCCTCTCTCACTGCAGAGCACCAGCACGGGATGCATGTGCTCCAGAGCGCTGGCTCATAATTGGACACACCAGCCCAGCCGCTCCGCAGCATGTGTGATCCTCCCCGGCCAGGGATCGAACCGGTGCCCTTTGCACTGCAAGGCGGACTCTTTACCCACTGGACCACCAGGGAAGCCCCTAGTGTGCTTTTCTTGCTTTATGTTTTTTTGATAATGAATTATTACTTGCTATTTATTTTATCTGTATTTTTAGCCTATGGAATTGATGTTCAACAAAAAACAAATTCAAATTAAGTGATTTCTTATTTTAGTTCAAAATGGGTCATAAAGCAGAGGAGACAACTCACAACACGAACAACATATTTGGCCAAGAGCTCTGATGAACATATAGTGCAGTGGGAGTTCAAGAAGCTTTGCAAAGGAGATGAGAGCCTTGAAGATGAGGAGCACAGTAGTGGACCATCGGAAGTTGGTAACAACCAACTGAGGATTGTTGAAGCTGATCCTCTTACAGCTGCACCAAAAGTTGCCCAAGATCTCAATGTTGACTATTCTATGATTGTTTGGTATTTGAGGCAAATTGGAAAGGCAGAAAAGTGGGTGCCTCACGAGCTGACTACAAATCAAGAAAATCATCATTTTGAAGTGTTGTTTTCTGATTCTACACAACAGTGAATCATTTCTCAATTGCATTGCTACCTGCATCAAAAGTGGATTTTATACAGCTAGCAATGATCAGCTCAGTGGCTGGACCGAGAAGGATCTCTGAAGCACTTCCCAAAGTCAAACTTGCACCTTAAAAAGGGTCATGGTCACTGTTTGGTCGTCTACTGCCCGTCGGGTCCACTACACCTTTCTGAATTCCAGCGAAACCATTACATCTGGGAGGTATGCTCAACAAGTCAATGAGATACTCTGAAAACTGCAATGCCTGAAGCCCATACTGGTTAACAGAAAGGGCCAAATTCTCTGCAACAATGCCTGACCACACAACCAACGCTTCAAAAGTTGAAAGAACTAGGTTACGAAATTTTGCCTCATCTGCCATATTCACCTGACCTCTCACCAACTGACTACCACTGCTTCAAGCATCTCAACAACTTTTTGCAGGGGAAATGCACAAGCAGCAGGAATCAGAAAATGTTTTTCAAGTTTGTCAAAGCCTGAAGCACAGATTTTTCTTTTTTGGCTCAATTCATCGTTTTTTTGTTCATCTATCTTTATTCTTTGGCCTGTGTGGGCCTCCCATTGCAGTGGCCTCTCTCGTTGCAGAACACTGGCTCTGGGCGCATGTGCTCCAGAGAGCTGACGAGCAATTGGACACACCGGTCCAGCCACTCCTCGGCATGTCGGATCTTTATGGGCCAGGGATCAAACTGGTGCCCCCTGCACTGCAAGGCGGATTCCTTTACCCACTGGACCACCAAGGAAGCCCCAAAACTTATAGTTTTATGCTACAGGAATAAACATTTTTTGTTGGCAAAAAGTATGTTGATTGTAATGGTTCCTATTCTGATTAGTAAAGATGTGTTTGAGCCTAGTTATAATGATTTAAAATTCAGGGTCCAAAACTGTCAATTTTTTGCACCAACCGAACACTGAGTCCATGCACTAAAACTGCTGAAGCCTAGGTACCCTAGAGCCCATGCACAGGTCTGGGAACTAAGATTCCATATGCCATGTCACATCGCCAAAAAAGAAAATATACATGTGTGTGTGTGTGTGTGTGTGTATGTGTAAATATATATATATATATATATATATATATGTATATATAGGGAACAATAACATAATGAATCATGAGGGAAATAAAGGAAAAGCCCTGTATTGTCCAGGAAGAAACTAATACTTATGAACTTTAAGCCTTCATAAATTATCTCTGGTTGTTTCTATTTATAGAATAACCACGGGACAATTAGTTGTACAATGTACAGCTTACAAAATAATGAAATGAAAAAATTTTAAGTCTACTTAAATAATAGAGACAGAAAAAAATTAACCAGAGTACAAATTAAACTGGTAGATTTAAACCCAAATATATCACAGATGATATCAAACATGTACATTTAAAGAAAGATAAATGAGGGCTTTCCTGGTGGTCCAGTGGGTAAGGACACCGCCTTGCAGTGCAGAGACGCCGGTTCGATCCCTGGCCTGGGAAGATCCCATGTGCCGCAGAGCAGCTGGACCGATGTGTCCAATTACCTAGCTGGAGCTCTGGAGCGCATGCACCCAGAGCTGGTGCTCTGAGACAACAGAGGCCACTGCGATGGGAGGTCCACACAGGCCAAAGAACAAAGATGGATGAAAAACAGATAAGTGAAAGACCAATAGAAGTGGCCCGCCCACCCTCTTCCCTCCCTAACCTGCCCCTCACCAAAAAAAAAAGGATAGATAAATGATAAATTATGAGTTTGGGATTAGCAGATACAAACTATCATTATATAAAATAGTTGTATATAAAGCTATATGTATATAATAAATAAATGACAAGGTCCTGCTGTATAGCACAGGAAACTATATTCAATACCCTGGAATAAACCATAATGGAAAAGAATATGAAAAAGAATGTATATATGTGTACATATGAATTACTTGACTGTATACCAGAAAATACCCGATATTGTAAACCAACTGTATTTCAACTGGGAAAAAAAAAAAGACAGGTAAATGATGACATGTCACCAACAGTTTTGAATGGCAACTTTCCCTAAACCTACCTCAGGCCTTGTAAGTGATAAACAGGCCTTTTGCCGATGACTCACACTGCCCATTGTGACTGTGATTGCCCGGCAACATCACACAAGTGAGAGTTAAAAGCAAGGGCTCGCTGGCACATATCTTCTTCATCTCCCGGAGAGGCCACCGCTTTGGGCTCTTGCATCTGCTTTGTGTCTTACTTCCGTCTCGCGTGCCATGTGATGGCTGACTGTTGTGTGTACAGCTGCTCCTAACAGCCCTTTGTTCTTCTTCCAGCCCATCGGTGGTGGTCCCAGAGGAGAGGGAGCACGAGCTGTTCAGACCTGCACCTTCAGAGTTCCAAGGGACAACGCCAGCACGGAGGACCGCTCCATTCATCTCACCAAAGGGCTTTTTCATGAAGCGCGTTTCATCCTGACTCTGGGCAGTGGGCTACTCTCCTTCCAGAACCAGTTCCCATGGAGCCAGAAGCCTTAGAAACTTGCCCTTACAACCCTCACCACCAAATCCCACTCAGCAGACTCCAGTACCACCTGGCATCATGCAGGCAAAAGAACCCCAAGAAAGCCAAAAAGATGGCCAGCTGCAAATATAACGCCTGCCACGTGGTCCCCATCAAGAAGCTGGAGGAGCACGAAGCCGTCTGTGCCAGCAGAAGCACAGTGGCGCACGAGGACAACCCGAGTTCCCTGAAGGTCGACCTTCCAAGGTCAGAGCAGAACGAAAACGGAAATGCCTCTCCGGTGTCCCCCAGTCTCCCCAACCCCCATGTCTGGAATGTGGATAGTACCAGTTACCAAAAAAAAGGATAGATAAATGATAAATTATGAGTTTGGGATTAGCAGATACAAACTATCATTATATAAAATAGTTGTATATAAAGCTATATGTATATAATAAATAAATGACAAGGTCCTGCTGTATAGCACAGGAAACTATATTCAATACCCTGGAATAAACCATAATGGAAAAGAATATGAAAAAGAATGTATATATGTGTACATATGAATTACTTGACTGTATACCAGAAAATACCCGATATTGTAAACCAACTGTATTTCAACTGGGAAAAAAAAGACAGGTAAATGATGACATGTCACCAACAGTTTTGAATGGCAACTTTCCCTAAACCTACCTCAGGCCTTGTAAGTGATAAACAGGCCTTTTGCCGATGACTCACACTGCCCATTGTGACTGTGATTGCCCGGCAACATCACACAAGTGAGAGTTAAAAGCAAGGGCTCGCTGGCACATATCTTCTTCATCTCCCGGAGAGGCCACCGCTTTGGGCTCTTGCATCTGCTTTGTGTCTTACTTCCGTCTCGCGTGCCATGTGATGGCTGACTGTTGTGTGTACAGCTGCTCCTAACAGCCCTTTGTTCTTCTTCCAGCCCATCGGTGGTGGTCCCAGAGGAGAGGGAGCACGAGCTGTTCAGACCTGCACCTTCAGAGTTCCAAGGGACAACGCCAGCACGGAGGACCGCTCCATTCATCTCACCAAAGGGCTTTTTCATGAAGCGCGTTTCATCCTGACTCTGGGCAGTGGGCTACTCTCCTTCCAGAACCAGTTCCCATGGAGCCAGAAGCCTTAGAAACTTGCCCTTACAACCCTCACCACCAAATCCCACTCAGCAGACTCCAGTACCACCTGGCATCATGCAGGCAAAAGAACCCCAAGAAAGCCAAAAAGATGGCCAGCTGCAAATATAACGCCTGCCACGTGGTCCCCATCAAGAAGCTGGAGGAGCACGAAGCCGTCTGTGCCAGCAGAAGCACAGTGGCGCACGAGGACAACCCGAGTTCCCTGAAGGTCGACCTTCCAAGGTCAGAGCAGAACGAAAACGGAAATGCCTCTCCGGTGTCCCCCAGTCTCCCCAACCCCCATGTCTGGAATGTGGATAGTACCAGTTACCACCCAAAGTTTGTCCTTAAGACTTTCATTCCCCAGAAGCTTGTTTGTGCAAGTGACACAAGAGAGTCAGAGAAATGACCACACCCCATCCCTGCCCACCTCCTGGAAGACCATCAGACCAGGAGAGTGAACAGCCAGGGGCAGAAAGGAGAAACAAGTCTCTTCAATGTACGAAAGAAGATCCGTCTCACCAGAATAAAGGGCACACTTAACTACCCTGGGATGCTTTTTTTTTTTTTTAGAAAAAAAGAACACTACCTAACGGATTAATTTTAGTTTATTTTTGGCTGCACTGGGTCTTTGTTGCTGCACACGGGCTTTCTCTAGTTGCAGTGAGCAGGGGCTACTTTTACTCGCAGCATGCAGGATCTTTAGTTGTGACCTGGTGACTCTTAGTTGTGGCCTGTGGGGCCGTTCCTTGACCGAGCATGGATGAATCCACCTGCGTTGGGAGCACGTAGTCTTAGCCACTGGACCACCAGGGAAGTTCCCCAAATCAGCTTTCCTATCACTTTCAATATTACAAGGGAGACATTTTTTCCTCTAGATAAAGAATCATTTTCTTCACAACTGCTGTCCAGCGAAGGTACCGGCTGCCGAGTAATGGTGTCACCTCTCCCCATAAGTGGAGGTGTTCAAGCAAAGGCCAGACAACTGCGTGATGTGGATGCTGAAGAAGGGCTTTGAAACTCAGAAAAATGCTTCAAGGACCTACTAGGAAATTCCTAGGGGCCTACTTTCCGGGCGGCTGCAAACACACCAATGGCCACCAGGTGGCGATAGAGTTGCGTCAGCATGGCAGAGGCGTTATTAGAGATTTTTTTCCCAAAGTACTAACAACCTAATTGGAACAAAACATAATTCAAAATAGGAAAAAAACAGGAACACCATACTTCCATCAATACCACTTCTGGGCATACAGATTGGCAGCTCGGCCCTCTGCTGGCTTTTTCCCTCCTGGCTTTTTACTCCGGCCTGGAAAAAAACCGTGCGCTGGAGCTGCCAGAAGTACCCCAGGCTGCATGCCCCACCGGAGCACTGGTGGCTCCACATCTCATGGTCAGACCCCAAGCCGGCCCTCCGCCTGCTTTCAGTGGCAGTGGGTTCTTCCCTCCCTGTCCACACACTAGACAGACCTCTCAATCCCCCCTACCTCTCAGTACACAGCCCAGCCTCCGTGCCATCACCCGCTGCTGTTTTCTTCAAAACCCTACTGCCTCCAGCATGTTATGTACAGATCTGTCTGCCCTTGGTAAGGCTGTTTGGAAGCAGACTGGGGAGGGGGTCTTTTTGTTTTTGACTCAGCACCAGAACCATGCCTCACCAGAAGGCAGTGGTAGGTGGGCGGGGAGGAGGCAGGAGTTGGGAAAACCCTGGATGAGTGTGTATTTCACGCAGAGAAGGGCTCCTGGGCAAGCTAACAGGTCTGCAGTTGCTGTGGCCACCTCTTTGGGGCACAGGGAAGAACCTCAGGATAAGCCAGAGGGGTAGAGGGACTGTGGGGAGAGGGCGGTGGGCAGAAGCCCCTCAGGCTGTAGGCCAGACTGTATTGGGAAGTATTAGCAAAGTTCCCAAATCAGCTTTCCTATCACTTTCAATATTACAAGGGAGACATTTTTTCCTCTAGATAAAGAATCATTTTCTTCACAACTGCTGTCCAGCGAAGGTACCGGCTGCCGAGTAATGGTGTCACCTCTCCCCATAAGTGGAGGTGTTCAAGCAAAGGCCAGACAACTGCGTGATGTGGATGCTGAAGAAGGGCTTTGAAACTCAGAAAAATGCTTCAAGGACCTACTAGGAAATTCCTAGGGGCCTACTTTCCGGGCGGCTGCAAACACACCAATGGCCACCAGGTGGCGATAGAGTTGCGTCAGCATGGCAGAGGCGTTATTAGAGATTTTTTTCCCAAAGTACTAACAACCTAATTGGAACAAAACATAATTCAAAATAGGAAAAAAACAGGAACACCATACTTCCATCAATACCACTTCTGGGCATACAGATTGGCAGCTCGGCCCTCTGCTGGCTTTTTCCCTCCTGGCTTTTTACTCCGGCCTGGAAAACACCGTGCGCTGGAGCTGCCAGAAGTACCCCAGGCTGCATGCCCCACCGGAGCACTGGTGGCTCCACATCTCATGGTCAGACCCCAAGCCGGCCCTCCGCCTGCTTTCAGTGGCAGTGGGTTCTTCCCTCCCTGTCCACACACTAGACAGACCTCTCAATCCCCCCTACCTCTCAGTACACAGCCCAGCCTCCGTGCCATCACCCGCTGCTGTTTTCTTCAAAACCCTACTGCCTCCAGCATGTTATGTACAGATCTGTCTGCCCTTGGTAAGGCTGTTTGGAAGCAGACTGGGGAGGGGGTCTTTTTGTTTTTGACTCAGCACCAGAACCATGCCTCACCAGAAGGCAGTGGTAGGTGGGCGGGGAGGAGGCAGGAGTTGGGAAAACCCTGGATGAGTGTGTATTTCACGCAGAGAAGGGCTCCTGGGCAAGCTAACAGGTCTGCAGTTGCTGTGGCCACCTCTTTTGGGGCACAGGGAAGAACCTCAGGATAAGCCAGAGGGGGTAGAGGGGACTGTGGGGAGAGGGCGGTGGGCAGAAGCCCCTGGCAGGCTGTAGGCCAGTTCACTGTGAACCACCCCTGAGGGGGCTTATGATGAGCCTGTGGGTGCACGCTGAGTCACTCAGTCGAGTCCAACTCATTGTGTCCTGTGGACTGTAACCCACCAGGCTCCTGTCCACGCAATTCTCCTGGCAATACCGGAGTGGGCTGCCATGCCCTCCTCCAGGGGATCTTCCCGACCCAGAGATCGAAGCCGCGTCACTCATGTCTCCTGGCACCACCTGTGTCCCGCATGATGAACCCGGAGTGGGGTTAATGACGGGCACGCCAGCTCCTGATGTGGGTGTTGCTGTCACAGTATGACCCCTAGAGACAAAGGCCCCCACCTCAGGGCGGGGCAAGTGGCCCATCAATGCCAGCATCCCTGCCTGGAGCCCTCAGTGACAGTGCCTGGGTCCCACAGGTCACCAGAACTTGGAAGTGGCCAGAGGGGGATCCAGGCCAAGAAATCAGCAAAGGCACAGATGGCGCGGGAAGCACTGGCTGGCGCCCAGCTCGGCCACGTGGGCTGTGGGAGGCAGGTGGGGTGGGTGAAGGCCAGTCGGACCAGCTGCAGCCAATCAAGGTTCAAGCCAGGCTTGACTACCTGCGATCAGATGGGGGCCATCTGGGGAAGACACTGCCAATATCGGCTGACAGACCAGCCAGTTGGTCCTGGTTATGAGCAACCTTGACAGACAGGGTATTTCAGACTTGAGCCCTGGTAACTCCCAGACCTCTTCTCTTTCGAGGCTGGGGACCCCAGGCAAGAGAAACTGCCCCCAAGCCTCCCTGGGGAACCCGAGGCACTGAAGCAGGATGTGGATTCAGCCTGCCCTCAGACACGCTGGTCTGTGGGGAACCGAGACCCCAGCCCCAGGGATGGCCAGAAGCCACCCATGGGTCCCACTGCTGAAACCATTTAGACCTTCTCAGACCTGGGACCTCCTCACCAGAAGGCAGTGGTAGGTGGGCGGGAGGAGGCAGGAGTTGGGAAAACCCTGGATGAGTGTGTATTTCACGCAGAGAAGGGCTCCTGGGCAAGCTAACAGGTCTGCAGTTGCTGTGGCCACCTCTTTTGGGGCACAGGGAAGAACCTCAGGATAAGCCAGAGGGGGTAGAGGGGACTGTGGGGAGAGGGCGGTGGGCAGAAGCCCCTGGCAGGCTGTAGGCCAGTTCACTGTGAACCACCCCTGAGGGGGCTTATGATGAGCCTGTGGGTGCACGCTGAGTCACTCAGTCGAGTCCAACTCATTGTGTCCTGTGGACTGTAACCCACCAGGCTCCTGTCCACGCAATTCTCCTGGCAATACCGGAGTGGGCTGCCATGCCCTCCTCCAGGGGATCTTCCCGACCCAGAGATCGAAGCCGCGTCACTCATGTCTCCTGGCACCACCTGTGTCCCGCATGATGAACCCGGAGTGGGGTTAATGACGGGCACGCCAGCTCCTGATGTGGGTGTTGCTGTCACAGTATGACCCCTAGAGACAAAGGCCCCCACCTCAGGGCGGGGCAAGTGGCCCATCAATGCCAGCATCCCTGCCTGGAGCCCTCAGTGACAGTGCCTGGGTCCCACAGGTCACCAGAACTTGGAAGTGGCCAGAGGGGGATCCAGGCCAAGAAATCAGCAAAGGCACAGATGGCGCGGGAAGCACTGGCTGGCGCCCAGCTCGGCCACGTGGGCTGTGGGAGGCAGGTGGGGTGGGTGAAGGCCAGTCGGACCAGCTGCAGCCAATCAAGGTTCAAGCCAGGCTTGACTACCTGCGATCAGATGGGGGCCATCTGGGGAAGACACTGCCAATATCGGCTGACAGACCAGCCAGTTGGTCCTGGTTATGAGCAACCTTGACAGACAGGGTATTTCAGACTTGAGCCCTGGTAACTCCCAGACCTCTTCTCTTTCGAGGCTGGGGACCCCAGGCAAGAGAAACTGCCCCCAAGCCTCCCTGGGGAACCCGAGGCACTGAAGCAGGATGTGGATTCAGCCCTGCCCTCAGACACGCTGGTCTGTGGGGAACCGAGACCCCAGCCCCCAGGGATGGCCAGAAGCCACCCATGGGTCCCACTGCTGAAACCATTTAGACCTTCTCAGACCTGGGACCTGCCCCCCATTCAACCCTCTAGGGATTCTTCCCAGTTACAAGCCAATGACTGGACCAGTCTGGGCTCTTACCAGGGAGGGTCAGCGCCCAGGCTAGAACTGCCGCTAGGGCCTTGGGAAGTTAGGACCACTGTGGCCAGTTTCCACCCAGCCAATCGTCACTCCTGGGTGAGCAGCTTGACCTGGGGGCGGGGCTCATCTCAGGCTAGTTCAGCTTTCCATGACAGGGCCCCACACCACTGTCCCACCTTCCCCGACCCAACCCAATAGCCAAGAATCCTCAGAACCTGGGGATAGGCCCACTGGATGCAGAGAAGCACTGACACTAGGGAATGCACAAGTGGGATCCAGGAGGAGTCCAGAGCACAGGAGAAAGACAACTTTTATTCTTTCAAGAAAACGCACCAAGTTGAAGAAGGAAGGAGCACGCTGGTGAGGTCCCCTGTCCTACACAGGGGCCTGAGATGAGGCCAGGCCTGGCCAGGGCTCGGGAGAAGCTGAAGGGCTCCCTGTGGCACTGGAGGGGGGCTGGGCCAGCACAGAGGTGGGACTGTTAGCACCAGGAACTGCCCGCAGCTGCAGCAGGGCTGGGGGAGCTTGGAGATAGGACAGTGGGTGGCCCTGCTCTGTCTCCACCTGAGCAGTCTGGGGAGGGGCTGGCGGCAGAAGGTTCCCTGCAGGTGGTCCTCTGAGTGTGATTCTCAAAATCACAGCCCAGAATCGGGCCTCCAGCCCCCTGTAAACATGAGAATGGGCTCGTGACTGCCAAGCCCCTAAGACAAGATGAGGGTCCGAGATGTGTGGTTGGGTTTCAGGCGGCCCAGGAGCTGCCGGGCTTTCTCCTGCATGAAAAGCTGGTCCCTGGTCCCACCGCAGGCCACCGTTTTCCAGGCACTGGTCATCTGGGAGGAGGCAAGAGGGTTACCATTCGGCAGGGGTTCCCAGGGAAGCCTGGAGACATTTCTATGACCCTTCCTCCCTCTAGAAGCCAGAAGTCTCTGAGTGTTCATCACTGCACCTTCCTGCTGGACCTGGGGAAGTCTATGCCAGGACTCTGGGAGTCCTCAAGGGTTCCGCAAAGAGACAAGGACACAAGCCCCACCCTCCCCATGCCCGCCATGTGGCAACAGCTTCCACAGGAGGAAAAGCGATAGCCAAGCAGGCTGGTGAGGAGCAGAGAGAGGTGGATGGACACCTGCTGATGGTGAGAGACACAGGCAGGGAATCCCCTGCCTCCAAGGACAAAAGTCACAGAGATAACATCGTAATTACAAGTGAGACCACATCATGAAGGACAGGTATCATGAACGGGGGAGTCTCTGGTACACAGGTCCCCCAAGGGAGTGGCATCTGGACAGATGTGAAGCCCAAGTTCATCAGTCAGCAGAGCACAGAAGAGCATTAGGCAGAGGCAAAGACTGCGCAAGGCCCCTGAGACGTGGAAGGCAGAGAGAGTCCTGAGGGGGATACACTCACAGGGGCAGGAGCTGGGAAGTGGCCTCGGGGCTTCTGGGCCACGGGCTTCTCGGGCTTGGCCTGCAGGAAGCCCTCGTTGAGCAGGCTGCTGTCCTCTCTGCTACCCGATGGGGTGAGGCCGGAGGAGCCTGCTGTGATGTTGGTCAGCTGAAAGCAAAACGAAGTCAGAGGCCCTCCATTTTGTCACAAGCTCTCCGTGGGAAGGAGAGAATCAAAGAGCAGGCTTGGCCCCCCTCCACCTGGGGGGCAGTCCTGGGAGGCTGGCTGGCGGCAGAAGGTTCCCTGCAGGTGGTCCTCTGAGTGTGATTCTCAAAATCACAGCCCAGAATCGGGCCTCCAGCCCCCTGTAAACATGAGAATGGGCTCGTGACTGCCAAGCCCCTAAGACAAGATGAGGGTCCGAGATGTGTGGTTGGGTTTCAGGCGGCCCAGGAGCTGCCGGGCTTTCTCCTGCATGAAAAGCTGGTCCCTGGTCCCACCGCAGGCCACCGTTTTCCAGGCACTGGTCATCTGGGAGGAGGCAAGAGGGTTACCATTCGGCAGGGGTTCCCAGGGAAGCCTGGAGACATTTCTATGACCCTTCCTCCCTCTAGAAGCCAGAAGTCTCTGAGTGTTCATCACTGCACCTTCCTGCTGGACCTGGGGAAGTCTATGCCAGGACTCTGGGAGTCCTCAAGGGTTCCGCAAAGAGACAAGGACACAAGCCCCACCCTCCCCATGCCCGCCATGTGGCAACAGCTTCCACAGGAGGAAAAGCGATAGCCAAGCAGGCTGGTGAGGAGCAGAGAGAGGTGGATGGACACCTGCTGATGGTGAGAGACACAGGCAGGGAATCCCCTGCCTCCAAGGACAAAAGTCACAGAGATAACATCGTAATTACAAGTGAGACCACATCATGAAGGACAGGTATCATGAACGGGGGAGTCTCTGGTACACAGGTCCCCCAAGGGAGTGGCATCTGGACAGATGTGAAGCCCAAGTTCATCAGTCAGCAGAGCACAGAAGAGCATTAGGCAGAGGCAAAGACTGCGCAAGGCCCCTGAGACGTGGAAGGCAGAGAGAGTCCTGAGGGGGATACACTCACAGGGGCAGGAGCTGGGAAGTGGCCTCGGGGCTTCTGGGCCACGGGCTTCTCGGGCTTGGCCTGCAGGAAGCCCTCGTTGAGCAGGCTGCTGTCCTCTCTGCTACCCGATGGGGTGAGGCCGGAGGAGCCTGCTGTGATGTTGGTCAGCTGAAAGCAAAACGAAGTCAGAGGCCCTCCATTTTGTCACAAGCTCTCCGTGGGAAGGAGAGAATCAAAGAGCAGGCATATATCCCAGCGCCTGCACCTCCAAGAGATCTTGGCAGGAGCCCGTTTCCTCTTCATTTAAAGATGAAGTAGGAAAACCGCTATAAAAGGCCCGCTTCAAAGCCTGGCACTTAGCAAACGCCGGGTAACGCTGGCTCCTTTCACACAGAGCTGGCTCCTCCCCGTCCCAGGCGGACACAAAGATGCTCCAGCTTCTCCTGGGACCCACGAGGACACCGGTGCCTGAGCTGCCCAGCACTCACGGGGGAGCTGCACGAGGCAGCTCCAGGCATGCCCAGCTCCCAGACAAGCCCTTAGCCTCCTAACCGCCTGCTGGGCTCAGTGCCCGTGTCACAGGCAAGAACCTGAGGCACAGGCAGCTAAGAGACACCGCAGGCCAGGGCCCTACTCCACCTCCTCTGCTCTTAACCACTGGCCCTGACTTTCTTTCTGCTACTCACTCTACTTGCCCAACCAGTCGAGCTGGCGGGCTCTGAGCCCCCAGCCTGGCAGGGATGGGGGTTTCTCTGCCAGGACTGTGAGAGCAGCAGGCTGCAGGATCTGGTCAGACCATCCTGTCTCCTGGGCCCCACCATAGCCCTCACAGTCTGCTACCCACCAGCAGAAGACAAGCTCACCCCACTGCCTGCTGCCAGGGATCGAGAGCATGGCACAGTTTCTGAGGCACAGGCTCTGTGGAAGCAGCAGCCCCCTTGCTGAGGCTGACCTGGGAACAGGGCAGCACCCGTGCCAGGGCAGAGGTGACCCAGTTACTTGGCTGTGCCCTGAGGCACCTCCCTGATCCTCTCCGGGGTCATCCCTAGGAGTCTATTCAAGGGAAGATGCGAGGGATGCAGGACACACGGATGTCAAGTATGTTCTAGCAATGCAGCTCTGGCGAACTAAACCCTTCTGTGAAAGATGAGAG
The DNA here is from genome assembly GCA_022376925.1 of Tragulus kanchil. Lineage (NCBI taxonomy): Eukaryota > Metazoa > Chordata > Mammalia > Artiodactyla > Tragulidae > Tragulus > Tragulus kanchil. The sequence goes on along the minus strand of JAIOJX010000031.1, from coordinate 22,338,585 downwards.
CAGGGCTGTGCCCAGTTCCACCTACCTCCGGCTCCCCACTGAGTGCATGGAACCCCGCCTCCAGGGTCCTCACCAGGCTGGAGGGCTCCAGAGGCACAGGTCCCGGGAGAGGCTCCATTCCCTCAGCCTCCTGAAGCTGGGTGGGAGGAGGGGACGGCCTCACAGGAGGGCTTCTCTCCTAGACCCCTTACCCACCTTGGGCAGAATCAGCTTCACGTCTTCATCCACAATGTCGAGAGCCAGGGACTTGCGGACTTTCTTGATGGGGCTTCGCCGCAGCTGGGGGCGGAGGTGGTGGTTAGGGCACATGTCTGGACCACCCTGTCACCACCGGCTCCTGGCGACGCCTGCCCCCGCTGCCCTGGTCACAGAACCAGCCCCGGGTCCAGGAAGCCCCTGAACAGGCCTGGATGGAGAGGGCTTTCTGGAGGAGCCAGAACATGGGGACCCGGGTCACTCTGGCCCCATCCCACTCCACCTACAGCTGGCAGACTGTCCTGTCAGAGGCACGGCAGGTATGGAGGACACCACCACCACCACCACCTACACCCAACCTCACCCCCAAAGGGACCGAGCCCAGCACCCAAGTCTCTACCGCACTAAACACTTCCCTCAACAGCCAAGTTACAACCGAGGCACTCACCTGCCGGGGAGCTACAAAAAGACGCAAGATCCCACGGGACGCGGGCTGTTACGGGAATGCCCAGCCCCCAAGCCCCATGGCTCCTATAAGCAGATTGGGGGATGGTCCCAACACCAGGCAGGGCTTTGAGACTGAGACCTACCCCTCAACTCAGCCCTGTGCCCCCAACAGCCACTGCCCCTGGAGAGCTACTACCACGGCTTAGAGCCACCTTCAGACACAGAGGCCAGGGAGGGCCCCGGCCACACTCTGCCCACACACCCAGGGGCTCCGCTTGGCCACCCACCTTCCCCACCCACCACAACCCTGGCCCACTGCTGTCCTCCTCTCCCTAGAAGAAGAGAGTACCTGGGCCCCACACAGAGCCACCTGATGTCAGGAAACCACACAGGTCGGGGGGCAGGACAGGCTTGTCCAGAGAGCAGAGCTACTCTCTGCATTCAGAAGTCCAGAGCAGCGTCCCCGCCAGCTCCCCGCCTCTCCTAACCGGCTGTCCCCCACCTGCTCACACAGTGCTGACACCTGGTCGGGGATTCAGGGATTCAAGAAAGTCAAGGGGATTTCAAGGATTCCTTGAAATGTGCCTTTTCTTTCCCCGAATGTCGTGTGCACCGAGTCACTGGGGTGTTTGCCGTTTTCACCCACTAACTCCAGAAGCAACCCTCTGGGTCTTAATCACTGCTCTACCGGCCCCACACGGCCCAGAGTCCACTTCAGGAAGAGTCCAAACAATGCCAAATGAAACAGCTCAGGCACCGGTTCAAGGAGAGGGCAGGGCCCGGCACCGGCACTGGCACTGGCAGGGTTCAGGGACCACCACGCTGCAGGAGCACACAGTCAGGGCCTCGCCTCCACTTCCCCTGGTGCCTGTTTACCGGCTACCCCAGCCCCACTTGCTGCCCCGCCAGCCACTCACCCCAGTCTTCCTCTTCTGTTTCTCTGGCCTCACTTCGTCCTCAATGATGAGCTCGATGCCGGCCTCAGAGCGCAGCACCTCCTTCAAGTCCTCCTCCAGGTGTGGGGTCTGGGGCTGCGGGCAGGGGTGGGGATGGCCAGGATGAGGTTTCCCAGCCAGGCCAGAGGACTCGGCAGAGCCAGCTCACGAGGGTGACAAGGCGGACCGACCCATCCACACCTCGGCTGCCCAGGACAGTGCAGGAGGAAACTGGGCGCTGGGACGCTGGCCTCACACACAGTGGCCGTCATCACTCCTGCCTGGGACACAGGCGTCAGCTCCCCGAGGGCCACACACGCCAGGAACACCCTGACTCTACCACAGCCACCCTCACACAACCCAGGAAAACAGCTGGGATCTCCTGCTGGGTACAGACGCTCAGCAAGAGTGAGCCCAGCCCAAGGCCACACTGTTGCGATCTAACAACCCCGGCACACTCAAAGCCCAAACACCTTCAACCCTCGCCCCACACTATGAGAGGCGTCGATTCCATGCCCCTTTCTTGCGCCTGGGGGCTCAGGTGGCAGAGACAAGGGGAGGAAAAGTGCAGCAGGTACAGGGCACAGTGAAACCTGAGAAGTCACCCCAAAAGCCACCGTGGCACACACAGACATCTTAGTATCTGGGAGAAGACCCCAGTCAGGAAAGGGCAGCGCTGACTGGGCCTGGCCAAGGGCCTGTGCAACTCCAGCAGCTCCACCCCGAACAGGGCGACCATGGCCCCACCATCTAAGCCCCATGTAGTGAGCAGGGAGGAGAGCTGGCTGCAGGCTTTGTCAACAGGTGACTACTTCTCCACGACCTGCCTTTCTTCCACCTGCAGCTGCTTTCTCAGAAACAGCCTCAGAAACTCCAAGAAACGTGGAGTGCCACCTCTTCTCTTTGGCCTTTGAAGAAAGCAGGACCGTCTCATGAACTGGGAGGGGTAGGGGAAGAAGAGCCATCCTCAGCTGGGGAAGCACCCAGGAGGTGTCTCCACATTGCCCAGCTGTCTCCAGCCCACCGACAGGCAGCTGGTTAAAAGGCTTAGGTTTGAGGAGCCATTCCCCTCTTTCCTCAACCAACCCCAGCACTCAAGAAGGTCCTCCAACGCTACACCTGCCTGCATTCGGCCCGACATGGCCATGTGCTGAGCATTTGGTCATTTATGTGTTTACATGCTGGACGTCGGCCTCCACCACAACGCCACCGTGGCTCCAGCACCAGACCACATGGCCTGCACGTGGTGTTGCTCAGAAGACATCTGAAGAGCTGGTAACTCAGCCTCAGGGACCCTGTTTATAAAACTAGGAATCGCAACTTCTTAGGGCAGTTCGGAGACTCTAACGAAATCTCAGAAGGACAGGGCAAGTGACCATAAACAGCTGGAAGATGGGCCCGCCACACCACGACCAGGGCTTTAGCCTCAAACCTTCAACCCTCAGCCCCACCCCCCCTATGCCACCCTCACACAACCCAGGAAAACAGCTGGGATCTCCTGCTGGGTACAGACGCTCAGCAAGAGTGAGCCCAGCCCAAGGCCACACTGTTGCGATCTAACAACCCCGGCACACTCAAAGCCCAAACACCTTCAACCCTCGCCCCACACTATGAGAGGCGTCGATTCCATGCCCCTTTCTTGCGCCTGGGGGCTCAGGTGGCAGAGACAAGGGGAGGAAAAGTGCAGCAGGTACAGGGCACAGTGAAACCTGAGAAGTCACCCCAAAAGCCACCGTGGCACACACAGACATCTTAGTATCTGGGAGAAGACCCCAGTCAGGAAAGGGCAGCGCTGACTGGGCCTGGCCAAGGGCCTGTGCAACTCCAGCAGCTCCACCCCGAACAGGGCGACCATGGCCCCACCATCTAAGCCCCATGTAGTGAGCAGGGAGGAGAGCTGGCTGCAGGCTTTGTCAACAGGTGACTACTTCTCCACGACCTGCCTTTCTTCCACCTGCAGCTGCTTTCTCAGAAACAGCCTCAGAAACTCCAAGAAACGTGGAGTGCCACCTCTTCTCTTTGGCCTTTGAAGAAAGCAGGACCGTCTCATGAACTGGGAGGGGTAGGGGAAGAAGAGCCATCCTCAGCTGGGGAAGCACCCAGGAGGTGTCTCCACATTGCCCAGCTGTCTCCAGCCCACCGACAGGCAGCTGGTTAAAAGGCTTAGGTTTGAGGAGCCATTCCCCTCTTTCCTCAACCAACCCCAGCACTCAAGAAGGTCCTCCAACGCTACACCTGCCTGCATTCGGCCCGACATGGCCATGTGCTGAGCATTTGGTCATTTATGTGTTTACATGCTGGACGTCGGCCTCCACCACAACGCCACCGTGGCTCCAGCACCAGACCACATGGCCTGCACGTGGTGTTGCTCAGAAGACATCTGAAGAGCTGGTAACTCAGCCTCAGGGACCCTGTTTATAAAACTAGGAATCGCAACTTCTTAGGGCAGTTCGGAGACTCTAACGAAATCTCAGAAGGACAGGGCAAGTGACCATAAACAGCTGGAAGATGGGCCCGGCCACACCACGTACCAGGGGCTTTAGTGGTCCGTACTTCTCCAGGGCATTCTTGAACGGGGTCGGCGTGTGAGGAGTGTTGTCCATGGAGTACTTCTGGTCTGGGGTTACAAACCTGCCAGGCACAGAGAAGTCGGCTGGGCAACAGTGTTGGGGGTAGACACCAGCTGCTCGGACTGCAACTTTCATGCCCCCCAGCTGACCTTTGGCCTCAGCAGCAGAAAGGCAACCCCCAGACATGGTCTCTTCCCATCACATCTACCCACCACTCACCTCCCCATCTGCAAAGGGGGTTACGGGGGCAGAGGAAAGGCCATCCTCAAAAGCAGTAAAGAACAGGAAAGAGCCAGAGTGGGTCCGGAGACCCAAATGGGTGGGACAATGGCTGAGGATGTTGCTGCCACTAGGATTTTCCATAAAACAAGATGTCCGGTGGCCAGTCTATACACCCAGCAGGAGGCGGCGCAGGGGAGGAAGGCGAGGTTCCAAGACCACATCCCTCTCCAACCTCTCTCTGGAGAAGCAGTAACTCCTTTGTGGTGCCAGCTGTCACTAAGAGCTTAGATTTGAAGACCAAGACTTCGGCTTGAAAGGAGAGCCATTTCTCATGAAACTTATGCATGTTAAATTTTACATCAGTCATGAAAAGACTGATTTCTAACCAAGGGATCCATAGGTCTTATCTGAAATTAGCTATCATTACAAGAACTGAAATTCCTGAATTAATCCCTGAACTATCACTTAACTCCAGATATAAATACCAATGCTTCTCCCCTAGCAATTATCAAGCACAAGACCAGGTAAGCAACTCTACCTGGAATTCAAGGGTCACAACAACACAAGGAAGAAAACTTATTGGGAAAGCACATCCACAGAAGCAGGTAAGCCACCTGCACAGGCCGGAGAGTTAAACATGGTGCTTTGTAAGCTCGGAAGGCAGGAACACAGCCCTCCTTCCTCACTAAGCACCAGAAGGACAGAGGGAACCAGGGCCCTTCCCGTGGGGCTGCTCAAACACTGAAACTTATAGAAGACATTCAGCTTTTCATGGCAGTGTGGATTCTCTTCATTTCTGAGACTTGAAAACCATCAAATTAGGGGATTCCCTGGCAGTTCAGTGGTTAGGACTCTACGCTTTCACTGTCTAGGGCAGAGGTTCAATCCCTGGTCAGGGAACTAAGAATGGGCAAGCCGTGTGGTAGGCCAAAAACAAACAAACAAACAAAGGGAGCAAAGGTAAATCACCAGACTATGCTAGCGAAAGAGGTGCAGTGACCAAGAGGAGGCTCCCTCCTTGAAAGAGAGTCCAGCTGTTTTTCCAAGCTCGGAGGGCGGAGGGGAAGGCTGAGTGGGGGCGGGGCGGGGCCTCGCACTCACGCTGCGTGTTTCTGGTGCAGGGGCGTCTTGTCCCGGTGCAGTGGCGTGGTGACGACCACTTTCTGGCTGCAAACGGGGGTGGAGGTCAGCGAGGGGCTCTCCAGCTCCAGTGTGTCCTGTTTGTTCCAGAAGTTCAGAAACTGCCGGGAAGACAAAGGAAACAACAAAGTGATTACCTCAGAGCCCACCAGCAGGCGCCAGAGAGCAAAGACCAGGACAGGTCAGCAGGTCCACGTAAGACGCCCGGCTTGGTATCGCCCAATCCTCGCTTTGCCGGCTGCCGGGAGTTCCGTTTCCCACCCCGTGTGCTGCTGGTCGTGAATTTAGGGCAAAGGGAGTTGATTGTCTGAGAGCAGCTTCTTTTCAGGGGGAAAAAAAAACCAGTAGGTCTTAAGTGGTCTTCCTAAGCTCCACGGGAGCAAGGCCAGACCTGGTCTCGCTGTCCTGCGTCCCCAGCTCCGGCACAGGGCTTGGAGCACAGCGTGTACCAGGCAGCAGGGGGCGCGTTCGCCAGCTCCCAGCGAGCGGGCGGGGTGGGGCCACGCACCTGGGAGGGCGAGAAGGGCAGGGTCTTCACAGGCGTGCTCTTCGGGGTGAGGCTGTGGCAGGAGTCCAGGAAGGACAGGCTGGCGCTGTTCTCCGTGACAGGGGACAGGGCCACGTGCCTCTTCTTCTGCCGCTTGAGCACGGAGGGCGGCGTGCCAATGCCCAAGCCCCCCACGTCAGTGCTGGGGGAGATGGGGATCAGCTCGCCCCGGCTGCTCCGGCTCAGATCGGAGATGGTGTGGCCGTCCAGGCGGTACTCGGTCACGCTGGGGGCCATCACGCTGGGGGCGGCGGTGGCGGCGGGCTGATGGGCTGGAGGGCCCTGCTGCTCCGGACTGCCGCTGATGCTGCCCTCCACGGACGGCTCCTCGGGGAGGTCAAACTTACTCAGGTCACACCAAGCGTCGGGGTCCTGCCCAGAGAGCGGGGGTGTTAGGAATAACTAGCTTTCCTAGCAGCTGATAAACCACGGGGCTCATTTGTGGCTGGAAAATACAAGAGCAGCAAGTATGATCCCACAGGGGCTTCCCTGGCGGCCCAGGGGTTAAAACTGCACGCTGCCCACTGCAGGAGGGCACAGGGTTCAATCCTGGTCAGGAACTAGGATCCCACATGCCACCTGGCACACCAAGAAGAAAAAAAAAACAAAACCTGATTCCACAGCCCAGGAACAATCACCTTTACCGTGTTCTTGCCCTTCCTAAAGATTCTATGCCTGTCTATATTTGTAAACCTAACTGAAGTCATATCATGCATATGGCTGATTGCTGTTATTCAAAAAAAATGTGCTATGCATTTTTAAGGTACACATGCACACAAAAAACACAAAGAAAAATATAAAAAAAACCTCACATACCCATCCAGAAGCCTAAGATATAAAACCTTATCACTATAGCTCCAGATCTGGCACACGCTCTGCCTACAGGCTGGAAATCACCGCCTAAATTAAGTATTTACCATCTTTATGTATTTCTTTACCAAGTACCACTTACATGTGATGCCTGAGAGCAGCTTCTTTTCAGGGGAAACCAGTAGGTCTTAAGTGGTCTTCCAAAGCTCCGGGCAAGGCCAGGGCTTGGACCCACGGGCGTGTACCAGGCAGCAGGGGGCGCGTTCGCCAGCTCCCAGCGAGCGGGCGGGGTGGGGCCACGCACCTGGGAGGGCGAGAAGGGCAGGGTCTTCACAGGCGTGCTCTTCGGGGTGAGGCTGTGGCAGGAGTCCAGGAAGGACAGGCTGGCGCTGTTCTCCGTGACAGGGGACAGGGCCACGTGCCTCTTCTTCTGCCGCTTGAGCACGGAGGGCGGCGTGCCAATGCCCAAGCCCCCCACGTCAGTGCTGGGGGAGATGGGGATCAGCTCGCCCCGGCTGCTCCGGCTCAGATCGGAGATGGTGTGGCCGTCCAGGCGGTACTCGGTCACGCTGGGGGCCATCACGCTGGGGGCGGCGGTGGCGGCGGGCTGATGGGCTGGAGGGCCCTGCTGCTCCGGACTGCCGCTGATGCTGCCCTCCACGGACGGCTCCTCGGGGAGGTCAAACTTACTCAGGTCACACCAAGCGTCGGGGTCCTGCCCAGAGAGCGGGGGTGTTAGGAATAACTAGCTTTCCTAGCAGCTGATAAACCACGGGGCTCATTTGTGGCTGGAAAATACAAGAGCAGCAAGTATGATCCCACAGGGGCTTCCCTGGCGGCCCAGGGGTTAAAACTGCACGCTGCCCACTGCAGGAGGGCACAGGGTTCAATCCCTGGTCAGGGAACTAGGATCCCACATGCCACCTGGCACACCCGAAGAAGAAAAAAAAAACAAAACCTGATTCCACAGCCCAGGAACAATCACCTTTACCGTGTTCTTGCCCTTCCTAAAGATTCTATGCCTGTCTATATTTGTAAACCTAACTGAAGTCATATCATGCATATGGCTGATTGCTGTTATTCAAAAAAAATGTGCTATGCATTTTTAAGGTACACATGCACACAAAAAACACAAAGAAAAATATAAAAAAAACCTCACATACCCATCCAGAAGCCTAAGATATAAAACCTTATCACTATAGCTCCAGATCTGGCACACGCTCTGCCTACAGGCTGGAAATCACCGCCTAAATTAAGTATTTACCATCTTTATGTATTTCTTTACCAAGTACCACTTACATGTGTCTAAATATTTAGTATTTTCAATGTCCTTAACTTTAGTACAATTCATTTCTATTTAATTTTTCCGTTTAAAATTTCAGTAAAGCTTGAATAATGCAGGCCCCTCATTCTATTTCCTAAGTTTAACATTTACTATCAGTAGACATCAGTTGCTGTTATAAGTAAAAACAATGGTAACTTTTATAATAATTCTTACAGCTGGAAAATGTTCTATCATTTGAATGTTACTTAATCCCTTTCTGTTGGACATTTAGGTTCTTGATAACATTCAAATAACTAATATCATGGTATCTGGTCCCCTCACTTCATGGGAATAGATGGGCAGTGGAAACAGTGACAGACTTTATTTTCTTGGGCTCCCAAATCACTGCAGATGGTGACTGCTGCCATATTACTAAAAGTTGCTTGCTCCTTGGGAAAAAAGCCATGACAAATGTAGACAGCATATTAAAAATCAGAGAGATCACTTTCCTGACAAAAGTCCGTATAGTCAAATCTATGGTTTTACCAGTAGTCACGTATGGATGTGAGAACTGGACCATAAAAATGGTTGAGCACTGAAGAGCTGATGCCTTCGAACTGTAGTGTTGGAGAAACCACTCAAGAGTCCCTTGGACTGCGAGGAGATCAAACCTCAAGGAAATCAACCCTGACTTATCTACTGGAAAGAATGATGCTGAAGCTGAAGTTCCAATCCTTTGGCCACCTAATGTGAAGAGACGACTAACCGGAAAGGACTCTCATGCTGGGAAAAATAGAAGGCAAAAGGAGAAGGGGATGGAGAGAGGACGAGATGATTGGATGGCATCACTAAGTCAATGGACAGGAGTTTGAGCAAGCTCAGGGAGATGGTTAAGGACAGGGAAGCCTGGTGCGCCACAGTCCATGGGGTCACAAAGTCGGTCACGACTAAGCAACTGAACTGAATTCTTAAAGATGAAAAATAGATGTTCTTTATGAACATTGCAGACACAAACTGCCTGCATTTCCTGATAGAGAAATGAAGTCATGGGCCCAAGGCCATTAGCGGGATGAAGGGTCTTCATTTGCCAGTCATGTTCCCAGAAAGGAGGCAGCCCGAGGCTCCATGAGCTTGTCAATCACAGCACCTCACTGGGCACTTCACCTACACCGTGTCCACCCCCAGCCACCCTGCTGCCGGAGCCTTACTCTTTCCCTCTCATCCTGAGGCAACCCTCAGAGGTGTGATTCCCCTCAAGGTCACTAAGTTTCTAAAAGTAATTCTGAGCGGCATGCTCAGGTCCTTTCTGCCTTTCTCTGGTCAATTACAACCTAGCCCAAAGACTTCTGGACACAGATGTTACTATACTTTGGTCCCTGGGGGTCTGGCCCTGAATGGACTGAGACCCTAGTGGTGATTTCTGGTCCCGGGGTCTCATAAGAGCCTGGCAAGTTCATCCCTAAAGGTGGAGGTTGGCTCAGGGCAGTGCTGACTCCAGGGCCACCTCCCAGAACGGAACACCCACCGTGGGGGGTCCTGGGAATTCATGGCATCTAGCAGACCCGAGCATGTGCTCCAAGGACTGCCCCAAGGGATGAATGGCAGTGTTTCTACAGTTACTGCAGTTCCCCATCAGTTGCTGACTGCCACTGTGGAGACAGCCTGAGCTTGGTGCTTACCAGCTGTGTGACACTGGTCAGTCACTAACTTGTGTCTGACCCTCTGCAACACCATTCCCGGGTGGCGCTAGTGGTAAAGACCCCCCGCCAATGTAGGACACTTAAGAGATACAGACTCAGTCGCTGGATTAGGAAGATTCCCTGGAGGGCATGGTAACCCACTCCCGTATTCGTGCCTGGGGAACCCCATGCACAGAGGAGCCTCCTGACCTCTCTGAGCTAGAGCTGAGTGCACCACCCACTTCACAGGCGGTTAAAGGGCTGAGAGCATACGGAGAGATAGCAAGAGTGGATGGAAGGACGTCCGCCTAGAGGGACAGGTGCTCCCTGCCGGGAGTGCTCGGGGCCCACCCGGAAGTCCCGACCGACATTACCGACTCGATCAAGTCCAGGGCTTCTGAGAGGCCGGACTCCACAGCAGGGATGAGGAGGTTGGCGGCCTCCACCACCCACTTGTAAGGCAGGCTGCTTTCGGGCGAGGAGCGCTCCTGCTCCTCACGCTTGGGGAAGTCCTCCAGGGGCTCTGGTGTCCACACCGCGTCCAGCTCTGCAGGGACGGGCTCCTGCTCCTGGGCGGGGGCGGCTGCCGGGGCCTCCTCCTCACTGGTCTCCTCCTCTTTCACAGCAGGGAACGCCAGGGGACAGCTGGTCACGACACTTCCCTGGGGGACACGGAGCACATGGTTTGGATTTTTCACTGAGATATAAACTATGCCGTGTTTCAGCAAAAATGTACAACCTGAACCTGATGATAAACAAAGAAACTCAAGTGAACCCAAATTGAGAGACAGCTACATAACAAAACTAAGCAGAGACATCGCTTTTCCAACAAAGGTCCATTTAGTCGAAACTATGGTTTCTCCAATAATCATGTACGAATGTGAGAGCTGGACCAGAACGAAGGCTAAGTGCCGAACTGATGCTTCTGAACTGCGGTGCTGGAGAAGACTCCTTCTGAGAGTCCCTTCGACAGTGAAGAGATCAAACCAGTCGGTCCCAAAGAAAATCAGCCCTGATTGTTCATTGGAAGGACTGAGGCTGAAGCTGAAACTCCAGTATTGTGGCCACCTGATGCAGAAATGCCGACTCATTGGAAAAGACTCTGATGCTGGGAGAGACTGAGGGCAAGAGGAGAAAGGGGCAGTTAAGGATGAGATACTTGGATAGCATCACCAACTCCATGGACATGAATTTGAGCCAATTTGGGGAGATAAGTGAAGAAGAGGGCAGCCTGGCGTGCTGCAGTCCACAAACAGCTGGACGTGACTTGGCAACTGAAGAACAACAAAGCCCTAGCTTGTGCTTCAAAAGTATCAGTACCATGGAAGACTACAGTGGACGGAAGAGACGTGACAGCGAGACAGTGGCTAATCCCGGACTGGATCATGGGCAGGAAACAAATGGAATCTAGATGGAAGATTAGTTCAAATTCCTGAGAAATTAAAATACAAGTGCAAAAAAAAAAACAAAAGAAAGAAAAAACTCAAGGGTATAGTGTGGTTACACTGGTGCATGCCCTTGTTCTTAGGAAACACACACTCAAGTATTAAAGGATAAAAGGCACAATGTATGGAAGTTAAAAAAACATTTATATATATATATATATATATGCATAGTGAAAGATAAAGCAAATATAACCAATGTTAAAAATTAATGAACCCAGTAAAGGGAATAGGAGAACACTCTTCTTGTAACTTTTTTATATACAGTATTATATATAGTATATTTAGTATTATTTGAAAACAAAGATTTGAAAAAGGAGTGGATATTAATTTTGTACCAGAAATTAAAAAAAAAAAAAAAAAAAAACACAGGAGATCATTTGTGGCAATAGTTTTCCTGGGAAAACTCTGGAAACATGTTAACCTGAGGGCCCCCGAGAAGCCTTGAAAACAGCATGTGTGAGACTCCCAGTGGCTAAGATCCAGCCTGCCTAATGCAGGGGCAGGAGTTCAATCCCTGGTTGGAGAGCTAAGATCCTGCAGGCTGCATATTGTGGCTAGAATAGCATAGAAATAAAGCATAATTTAAAAAGAGGAGACAGTCGACCTCACTAATAAATGTTAGCAAAACAATGATAACACACAGTTGCTCGTAAAACGGGCAAAGATATTTTGTAAAATCAGAGCCAGTCATGACCACAGTGTGGGAAAAAGGGCAGCCTCACATAATGCCAGCCTAAGAATGGCATTGCCCTCTGAGTCGGTATTTGGTCATACTTCATGAAAATTTCAAATGTCTAGACAGTGTTGGACTAAGCATTTCACGCACATAAAAGGCACATGTACAAGGAATTTGAACAATTATGTTCACTGCAGCACACATGTGGGCAAGTGTTCATCAATGTAAGATGTGACAAATGCCAACATATGACAGATCCAAGAAAGAGGTAGAGATACGTCGACACACAACGACATGGAAAGATTTAAGTAGAGCATGTATTTGTAAAACAGTAAGGTATAATATCAGTTTAAACATACCAAAAAAAAAAAAAAAACATACTACCCTTGGTAATAAATGTTGGCAAATACATTAAACAATATACCCATTCTCTCTGAAAGTTGAGATTTACAGTCTCAGCCTTCAGCCTTATGTTTAGTTCGGTTAAAGTTTCTCAGCCTACAATGATCATTGTATTATTGTTGAAGCATAGGAAAAATTTGTAATTGTAAGCACTGACCAGTGAGGTAGTGCTGTACACACAGAAAAGACGAGCATTTTTAGGCCGAAAATCTAGCAAAAATGTATTCAAGTTTTTAAACAAAGATTCTACCTACCAGGCAGAGCTTAAGTGAGTAAATGACCAGCGGTTTAGCAAGGATAAAAAACTGTTTCTAACAACAAAAATCGGAATGTTACCTTAGTTAAATAAATTACCAGCACAATAGAACCATTAAAATGACAGTGGAAAGGAAAGGGTAAGGCTGAAATTCACACTGTAACCAGGCAAGTAAGCTCTGGATCAAGGTCTAGCTAGGCTCCCCTTTGGCCCAGGAGGGCTGGCCTCCCAGACAAAATATGGAGGCGTGGGGAAGGGGGTGAAGAACAGTCAAGGAAATGACTTTCAGCCAAGGAGGATTTTCAAAGAAAATCCTCAGGCTCTACTCTAGCCTGAAAGATGGCTTCTCTGTGTTTTGCTGATGCGTACTGTTTTTCTCTGTGGCACGCATGTCTTTTCTTTGATCAAAAGTAAAAGTGGTCCGTACAGTCAAAGGTATGGTTTCTCCAGGAGTTATGTACTGGTGTAAGAGAGCTGGACTATAAGTAAGGTTGAGTGCGAAGAACTGATGCTTTGGAATTGTGGTGTGAGACAAGACTCTTGAGAGTCCCGTGGACTGCAAGGAGATCAAACCAGTCAATTCTAAAGGAAATCAACCCTGATTATTCATTCGAAGACTGATCCTGAAGCTGAAGCTCCAATACATTGGCCACCTGATGCAAAGAGCCAACTCACTGAAAAAGACCCTGATGTTGGGAAAGATTGAGGGCAAGAGAAGGAGGTGACAGAGGATGAGACGGTTGGATGGCATCACTGACTCAACAGACATGAGTTTGAACAAATGCCAGGAGATAGTGAAGGACAGGGAAGCCTGGTATGATGCAATCCGTGGGGTCGCAGAGTCACACTCATTAACAAAAGCCTGGAAACCAATATTGCTTAGGCATATGAGAAACTGAGAAGTGAATTCCTCTGGTGGGGAGTCCAATAGAAGGAATAAGTCCTTTTACTTTTCATTTTACACCTTTCTCAACTGCTACACCATAGATGCTTTCATATCTGAGATCAAGGGATAGTCCCTGAGCTGAAAAATCCAGAAAGAGAGGCAAAACCCTAATGTAATGTTCCAGTAGGGTGTTGGAGAACTGGAGCAGTGGACAAGTTATTATCTATCTAGCCTGTAGGAAAAGGGAAGGAGAGCATTAAAAACGATTATTCAGTAGTTCACGATTACAGAGAAGGGTGGAAGTGTGACCTGCCAGTACCTAGCACCCTTACACCTTCACGCTGACGCATGTGTTTCCAACCTTTGATTTTAAGAATAAGTCTTAAGAGATGACTTAAAAATAGCAATAAGCACCTTAAACTCTCATAATATTTAAATCAACTATACTTTGATTTTTTTTAAAAAAAAGTATGCTCTAAGGTGTAGGATGGGAGGTGTTAACAATTGTAAACATAACATCATGATTTCATTTATATGACTTTTCAGAAAATTACAGAGACAGAAAAATGATGACGGGTGCCAGGGACTAAGCCTGAGAGACTCTGGGCTGAAAGGGGCGTGAGAGCGTGGCAGGTGATGGAGACATTCTGCCTCTTGAACACTACATGACGGTTTTTGTCATGACTCAGGCCTCCACACGAAACAATGAATTTTACTGTATGTGACTGCACCTCGACAAATCTCATTTTAAAGTACATCCATGCTTTTCCTATGAAAAGGCTGGAAAGAACAACAGGGAGGAAGGCAGCCGTAGATGAGGACCGGAGGAGGACCTGACCCTCCCTGATGCTGGCCTCAGCGTCCTTCATCTGTGGGCAGGCGAGCGGCAAGCACAGACACAGGTGTCACAGGGAAAGGCCCTCCTGAGAGACATGTGGCCATACTGAGCCCCTCCTGCAGGACTAAAGGAAAGTTGTGGAACAGGTGGAAAGGGAGGAGCAGGTGTTGATGAGACAGCATTGGATGCAGGTGAAAGCAAGCCACCCACCCAAGCGCCTGGCCAAGCCCCAGCCCCTCGCCCGGAGCTGCTCACCTGGCTTTCAGAGGAGGGGGCGCTCTGGTGGCCTTCATTGTCCTCCAGCTCCAGCAGCAAGTACATGGGGGGATTGCTATCTCTGGACTCGCTCAGGAAGCCTCCCGTGTCCACCTTCCTCTTGATAGTGGAGTTCCAGTGATTTTTCACGGCATTGTCCGTCCTGCAAGGGCCAACCAGGGACCTCTGACACCAGCCCTGTGGCCCGTGCACCACCAGGGCCTTCACTCGCCTCCCTGAGCTGAGCCCCGGCTTCTGTCCTTCCTCGCAGCCTATAATGATCTATGGAGTATTTCCACACACCTCTGCGAAATAAGCAAAGGTCTTATTCAGCCTGCAGAGTAAAAATCCTAACACTGAAAGGTTCTGGAAACTCATTCCCTTCCCTGCCCGCTATGTATCTACAGAAACAAGAGGCAAACTACTGGCTGCTGGCCCCTATCCTGAGGCTCAGTGACCTCAAACACAAGCCCTGATCACCTCCCACAGGCAGAAAATGGCCAAAGAGGGCAGAGCAAGAGGACACAGGGTCCACGACTGCTCACAAGCATTGGCTTTTTAAACTGGACAATCAGAAGACTATTTCCTCCTCTGTCACTGTTAAGGAGGAAACACATAAAGCTGTACAAATCAGAGAAGTGACACCACAGAAGCAGAGTAGCAGAGTGGCACAGGAGTGCAGGGAAGTGCGGAGAAGGAGAAGCAGAGGGGCCAGCAGTCGAGCAGGACAGAGAAGCAGGAGTGGAGAGCTGTACCAAGCAAAGAGAAGCACACAGCAGGACCGCAGTGAGCAGCCCAGGGATCCAGCAGCCTCGGAGCACAGGGGTCACAGCCATGCAGAAGGGTAGACACACAGAGGCTCTGCCTTCTTCGAGTGCTCTGAGCTGAGTGCTTCTTCACCAGAGTTAACAGCTTGACTGAGCCACCAGATTCAGAGGAGGGTCTGGGCTTTACAAGGAGGTAGCCAGGGACTGACCACAGTCGGGAAGCAGACAAACCTTCCCTGAAGAAATAAGGTCCCCACCGAAAACCAAAGGATGAGAAGAGAGATGAGGCTTCACAGCAGGCACAAGCCAAAGGTGTCCAGGTTGCCAGGAGCACAGGGTTTTCATTCTCAGAAAAGAGCTCTCCCTGTCTGGGGGAGGGAGGAAGGCAGGGCAGTGAAAAGCCCAAGGGGTGAGCGAGGGTGACTGTAGATCAAAATGAGGCTGGATGGCATCGGCAGAGCCAGGCTAGCCACATGGGGAAGAGGTCAAGTGTTAAGAGGAACTGCCACAAAGACAACGCACTGGGGTCTGAGTTTGGAAACAGATGATTCCAGATTCCAGGGAAAACAGGCCATCTGGTTATTTTATCTCCTCTCCCTCCAGGGCCACAGTGCCATGGTAAAGAAAGGATTAAACATAAAACACCAAGTAAAAATGTACATGGCCAGGGCCAGGGGTTAGGATGCAGTGCTCCTAGTTCAGGGGCACAGGTTCAATCTCCGGTCAGGGAACTACAATGGCCTCGCACGCTATTCGGCATGGCCAAAACAAACAAAAAAGGCACACGGACAAGGAGAGCGGGGTAGAAGGCAGTGGCAAGAGATGATTAGAGGTTTCCAAAAGACAGAAAGCAGTCATGGGGAGCAACTCAGGAGACTGGAGCTGACCCTGGAGGAAGATCTGGCAAGAACAGAGCTGAGTAATTCCAATTCTCCCCGCAGAACCCCGAGAGGCCCAGCGCTTGGAGGGGACAGGCCCAGTGAGGAGTAGGGCGAAAACAGATCAGTGGTTTGGACGTTCAGAACCTGGCCCTGACCTCACAGGCAGGAGGAAAGAGGTTTATTCTCTTTTAAAAAAGCAAAAAAGACCAGGCAACCCTGGCCATGTGGCTTCCGAGGTGTCTCTAGTAGTAAAGGACTCGCAGGAGATGTAAGAAACATGGATTTGATCCCTGGGTTGGGAAGATCTCCTAGAAGAGGGCACAGCAACTCACTCTAGTATTCTTGCCTGGAGGATCCCATGGACAGAGGAGCCTGGCGGGCGACAGCCCATAGGGTCACAATGAGTCAGAGATGACTGAAGTGACTTAGCACATGTGAACTCCGGCCACAGCAGAAGGCAGGGATGGCATGGAGCCAGAAATGGGGCCAGATGAGAACCTGCGCAGTGAACAGAGCCCCCAGGCCTCCCATGCTGCTCTAGTCTCTCTGCAGCCAGGTCTCTGCCTCGCCTGAGGCAAGAACTGGAAGAACTCCTCTTCTAGGGAAAGTGAACAACCCCGGAGACATCAGTCTGGGCCTTGAACATCCCCCCAGAGGCCGGGGGGTGCCCGGCCCAGCCTGCCCCGACCCTGGCAGGCGGCTCACCTCCCTGGCAGCATCTTGGCGATCTCAGCCCAGCGGTTGCCCAGCACCTTGTGGGCCTCGCAGATGATGCGGTCCTCCTCCTCCGTCCAGCAGGACTTCTTCACCTCGGGGTTGAGGTGGTTGTGCCAGCGCTCACGGCACTGCTTCCCCAGCCGGCCCTTCAGGTGTTTGGCAATCAGTGTCCACTGCTTCGTGCCGTACTTCTTGACCAGCTCGATGACCTTGGGTGAGGCCAGAGGAACGTCACCCCCAGTCCCGACCCCGCCCACCCCGGGGCGGGTGCAGGCCACCATGCAGTAGGCACAGGCCTGGGTGTTACCTTCTGATCTTCCTCTTTGGTCCATGGCCCCTTGACGAGGTCTGGATTCAAGACCCTCAGCCACCGGTACTGGCACTGCTGGTCAGTGCGGTTCTGGGGGAGGAGAGGCACCCGTGAGAACCCCTGTCCTGTGGCTTCTCTCATGCCGGCAGCACCACACTGCACACCCATGGGCCAGCACTCTCGTGCTTCCCTTTGTACAAGAGGCCTCGATGTTAGCGGGCAAACTCAGAACCCGTGGGAAGCCACTGCCCTCAGCCCTAACACAAGGGGGCCACCCCGTGCCAGCCTGTGGGGTATGTCAGGGATTCCTGCTTGCTTCCAGCAGGGGCTGCTTCCCTATAGGTTTCAGATCTCACGAAGGAGGGGGAGAGGAATGAAGCCAAAGGGTCTGCAGATCTGGTCCCTGAGCTGCCCGGTGGGCCAGGAAAGCCATCAGCACCTCTTGTTACATCTCCTCCCTGCCAGCCACCTGCAGAGCTGGGGTGGGGGATCCCGGGGGTTCCCACATCACCAGGAGGCTCCAGATGCTGGGCACTGTGGCACCAGTCAGCTCTGCAGGGGCCTCACCACAAAGCCTGAAGCCTGCTCAAGCATCGTTTCCCCCCAGGCTCAGCTTCAAGGTTTTCCGAGCAGCCACAGTGACTTGCCCGAACAAATGCAAATATGTCACTGATTTGATAGCCTAACCACAGAGCCCAAGCCCCCAAGGCATGCGGAGGCCACCACCTGGTGATGCTTACATCAGGGTGCCTCGGATTCCAGTTTGGGTAGAAAGGGCCTAGGAAAAACGGAAGGTTGTTTTTGTTGGGAGAGGTGGGGGCGCTTGGTAAGGAACTCCCCTTTCTTCTCCTTGACACAAAGTCTGCCCCGGGTCCACTGTCCGGGGGAGGGGGCCGCAGGGGGTCTGCACTCACAGGAAAGTGGCTGGCCAGGAATTTCCAGTCTTGCTGTCCAAACTGCTTCACCAGGGCCCTCAGCTGCTCGTCCTACCAGAGCCAGAAAGACAGAGGACTGAGCTCACATGCGGGCAGACACCAGCTGCTCCAGACGGAGCCCTCCACAAAGGGAGCAGCCTTCGCATCCACTCATGTCATGAAGAGATCATCTACCACGCACCAGGCACGCCAGCGTCAGAGCTGCTCAACCGTGTGGAACTTAAGAGTCTAGAAGGAAGCAGATGCTAATCAAAGGCTCCCGTAAACAGAAGGAAGGCCACCCTGCACTGGGGAGATGGAGAGGTCAATGGTGAGGCCTATCAGGACAGCTCCCAAGGAAGTCTAGTCAAGTGAGACAGCAGGAAGCAGGCGAGACAGACACAAGTTAATTCTGGAGCGGGAGGCTGGGGCCAGAGCACACGTAGGGCCGACTGAGGCCTGTGTCATGCAAGGCCACCGATGCGCTGAAGCATCGCCACTGATGGTCACGGTCCAACATGCTTGTTGCGAACGTCACTGCAGCAGCTGCAGGAAAAGGGTCTGCAGAATGGACGAAAGTGGGCGCCATCACAGGCACCCAGGCCAGAGACGACAATGACCCAGCCCTGGAGATGGGGGGACACGGGCAGCATTGAGACAAACGGGCAGCAAAGGGAGCAAGAGATGCCTGGGGTGATGGACACGCTCTACAAGAAGGTGGTGTGCCTCAACAGTTGGAGTTGATTGTGTGTAAAGTGTTCCTCCCAGCAAACTGACTTTGTTTTTCCCCTGAAACTGGCAGGATTTTAGTTCCTTGACCAGGGATTGAACCAAGGTCCTCAGGAGTAAGTTTGGCGCTGTTACTGCACCACCAGGGAATCCCCCAAACTGATTTCTTTAAATTTTATATATAGAAAATGTAGCATTATCCACACGGTGGAATATTATTCAGCCTTAAACCAGAAGGAAATTGTTTACAGCTACAACATGGATGAACCTTGAGTACATTATGCTAATCAAGATAAGCCAGACACAAAAGGACAAACAGTGTGTAAGTTCACTTATATGAAGAATCTAAAGCAGTCAAAAATCAAAATCAAAAAGTAGAAAAAGGTGGCTGTCAAGGGCTAGGAGGAAGGGGTGGGGAGAATTAGTGCTTAATGATTCAGCTTTTTTTTTGGCAAGATGATAAAGTTCTAGAGATCTGCTACATAGTGTGGCTACACATCATGCACTGGACTGCACACTTAAAACCAGTTACAATGGTAAATTTAGCATCAGGTGTTTTTCCACATACATTCTTTCTCTCTCAAATAGAAAAAGGAAAAAAGGCGACCACAGAAATTCAGACCCTCAATTGCAGATAGTCCACAGTCCAGCACCGGCTGGGCCCAAAGTCCCCCCATAAATCCCCCCGTCCCCTCCCAAGCCCTGGCCATTTGCCATCTCAGAAGGAAGGCCAGGGGGGTCAATGGTGAGGCCTATCAGGACAGCTCCCAAGGAAGTCTAGTCAAGTGAGACAGCAGGAAGGGGACAGACACAAGTTAATTCTGGAGCGGGAGGCTGGGGCCAGAGCACACGTAGGGCCGACTGAGGCCTGTGTCATGCAAGGCCACCGATGCGCTGAAGCATCGCCACTGATGGTCACGGTCCAACATGCTTGTTGCGAACGTCACTGCAGCAGCTGCAGGAAAAGGGTCTGCAGAATGGGCGAAAGTGGGCGCCATCACAGGCACCCAGGCCAGAGCGACAATGACCCAGCCCTGGAGATGGGGGGACACGGGCAGCATTGAGACAAACGGGCAGCAAAGGGAGCAAGAGATGCCTGGGGTGATGGACACGCTCTACAAGAAGGTGGTGTGCCTCAACAGTTGGAGTTGATTGTGTGTAAAGTGTTCCTCCCAGCAAACTGACTTTGTTTTTCCCCTGAAACTGGCAGGATTTTAGTTCCTTGACCAGGGATTGAACCAAGGTCCTCAGGAGTAAGTTTGGCGCTGTTACTGCACCACCAGGGAATCCCCCAAACTGATTTCTTTAAATTTTATATATAGAAAATGTAGCATTATCCACACGGTGGAATATTATTCAGCCTTAAACCAGAAGGAAATTGTTTACAGCTACAACATGGATGAACCTTGAGTACATTATGCTAATCAAGATAAGCCAGACACAAAAGGACAAACAGTGTGTAAGTTCACTTATATGAAGAATCTAAAGCAGTCAAAAATCAAAATCAAAAAGTAGAAAAAGGTGGCTGTCAAGGGCTAGGAGGAAGGGGTGGGGAGAATTAGTGCTTAATGATTCAGCTTTTTTTTTGGCAAGATGATAAAGTTCTAGAGATCTGCTACATAGTGTGGCTACACATCATGCACTGGACTGCACACTTAAAACCAGTTACAATGGTAAATTTAGCATCAGGTGTTTTTCCACATACATTCTTTCTCTCTCAAATAGAAAAAGGAAAAAAGGCGACCACAGAAATTCAGACCCTCAATTGCAGATAGTCCACAGTCCAGCACCGGCTGGGCAAAGTCCCCATAAATCCTGTCACTGGGCCAGCCCACATCCATTCAGTCAGCCCTGGACACGGTGCCCTCCCCTGCTGCCCATCCCACCTGGTCAGGCCAAGCCCTGCCTTCCGCCCATGTTCCCTGTGTCCATCTCTAGTACCACCCTCCTCCCTGATGCCTGGGGTGGAGTTTCACCCTCCAACTCCTTCCGGACCCCACAGGCCCCTCCACCTGTCAACTCCTGCCTGCACTTTCCTGGTTCCTCCACAGCCATCTTCTCCTGTCTGCGGGACGCAGCTCCCTTGCCTCAGGCTGTCCCCAAATCTCTTATCCACTCCCACATACGGTAGACCAGTTCCCTGAAGCCTGGGCTATGGTTCTATCACTCGTCTGCTCTAAAAATCTTCAATGCTTCCTCCTGGCCAGCTGAACAAGCCTCCATCTCTGAGTCCAGCCTTCAGGTCCTTCCTCCTTGGAGTCTGTTCCATCTTTCTGTCCAATTAACCTCCTCCTCTTCAAGGACCCTTCCCTCCAGCCACAACAGGGCTCTGCTCTAAAAATCTTCAATGCTTCCTCCTGGCCAGCTGAACAAGCCTCCATCTCTGAGTCCAGCCTTCAGGTCCTTCCTCCTTGGAGTCTGTTCCATCTTTCTGTCCAATTAACCTCCTCCTCTTCAAGGACCCTTCCCTCCAGCCACAACAGGGCTCCCCTACTTCCCTTTTCCCACCTACAACTCTTTTCCTATTACCCACCACTTTGCCTACCTCCCTGATGGCTGAATTTCCAAATCCTTACCCAGGACATGTTCCTTAACTTCTCAGACAACAGTAAACTCAACTTCTAAAGGCATCTGGACAGCGAAAGGCACCTCCTACATCTAGGAGGCTCAGTGTAAGATAGGAGACACCACGGTAGGCGTGAAAGAACGCCAGTCCTGCCAGCACTGTGATGGTCACAGCACATCCGTAGGCCTGTGCATGGACTTATTTTTCTGTCCCAGACAGAGAGAGATGCTCTGGGGTAGGGAACCCATCTTGTCTGATCTCCTAAGTCTGTAAGAGTGGAATATAGTCCCTGGTGCATAAAGGGATGAACAGAAAAGGTTGGCTTAGCACTTCTGTGAAGAAACATCTTTAATGATTTAAGAGTGTTTCAAAACTCAAAACAGTAAGTTAAGGGAGGGTGGGGGAGAAACTTACAACTAAACACATACAGGAAAACAGAGTAGAATAAAAAAGATAAGGCCAATGAGTCTAAAATGGCACAATCAAATTAGAAAAAGGCCTGACAGCTTCTATAAAACTAAACATATACCCACCCCATGAGCGTCCATAAGAATCTATTCTAGAGAAATGAAAACACAATCCTCAAATACACTTAGGCAAGAATTTTCATAACAGCTCTAGCCACAATAGGCAGATACTGGAAACAGCCCAGATGCCCATCAACAAGTGAAACATACCATGGTCTATCTATACAGTGGAACACTATTCAGCAAGAAAAAAAAAAAGAACAAATTATTGAATCATGAAACATTATATTGATCAAAAGAAGCCAGAAAGAAGAGAGTATAGACATATGAATTCATTTACAGGACAGTTGAAAACAAGACAAAAGACCAGAGACACGGATTAGAGGGGCCACTGCCTGGAAATGGGAAAGAGGGACCACAAAGGGGATGATGGCGCTTATGTGAGTTACACACACTTACTAAAAGTGCTGCAACTGTTCACTTTAAAAAGGTGCATTTGGGGCTTCCCCTGATGGTCCAGTGGGTAAGGACACCACCTTGCAGTGCAAGGGGCGCCGGTTCGATCCCTGGCCTGGGAAGATCCCACGTGCCGCGGAGCAGCTGGACTGATGTGTCCAATTACCGAGCTGGAGCTCTGGAGCGCATGTGCCCAGAGCCGGCGCTCTGCAACGACAGACGCCACCACGATGGGAGGCCCACAGGAGCCAAAGAACAAAGACGGATGAGAATAGAGAAATGAAAGACCAATAGAAGTGCCCCCCTCGCCCCAACCCGATCCCCGCCCAAAATAAATAAATAAAAATAAAAAGGTGCATTTGACCATATATATACTCCATAATATTCATTGGAATATTCATCCTGAATATTCATTGGAAGGAATGATGCTGAAGCTTAAGCTCCAATACTTTGGCCACCTGATGTAAAGAGACAAAAGACCCTGATGCTGGGAAAAACAGAAGGCAGGAGAAGGTGACAACAGAGGACAAGATGGTTGGATGGCATCACTGAGTCAACGGGCATGAGTTTGAGCAAACTCCAGGAGACAGTGAAGGATAGACAAGCCTGGTGTGCTACAGTCCATCGGGTTGCAAAGAGTCAGACACGACTGAGCGACTGAACTGAACTGAATCGATACTCCATAAACTTCAGTTCTCAATACTGACAGTGTCTCCTCAATACTGACAGTGTCCAGGAATGCTCTGAAAAGCATTAGCTAGAAACGGAGCCCCCATCTCTTCTTTCGTCAGCTCATCTTCTTCATCGTACTGGTCAGGGCATCAGGCAGACAAACCCTAGGCTCAGTTCTCAGTCCAGTGCCCAGCAATTCCCAGCTGCCATCACCTCCACCCCGACAAGAGCCCCTCAGCGTCACTCACCTCCTCCTGGGTCCATTTGACCTTGCACCTGCCATCTCGCTGCTCTGGCACATCTGAATCTGTGTCCTGGTAGTGCAGCTCATCCAGCTCCTCACTGCAGGGAAGGTCAAGGACATGGGTCTCCACCTGCTGCTCCATGACAGGAGGACAGTGTGGACAGTGACCAGTGGCCTCGCGGGAGGCGGGCTTCTACGGTAGGTAAAATGTTGGTAATTCTACCTTACTCTCTCTTTTTAAACTTTTTAATGAAATGGGGTTATGATCTATTTTTTCCTTTGTTGTTTTATTTCCAGTAACACCTTAATGACTTTAAAAGCTACAAGAAAAAAGAAGTTAAGATTTCACCAAGAATATTATGATATTCAACACCAGACACCCATTTCATATTTTCTTTTCAGTAACAAAACTTTTTTAACTTGCATGGGTATTTTAAGGCTTAAAGTCAATGATGTATGTAATTATTAAGCACCAGGATTTTAAGATGAGAAAACCATTTTAAATACATTATCTCAGGGATTTCCTTGGTGGTCCAGTGGCTTAAGACTCCACACTCCCATTGCAGCATGTCCCATTTGAGCCCTGGTCAGGAACTAAATCTCACATGCTGCAACTAAGAGTTCTAGAGATGCCAGCATGCTACTAAAGACCCAGCACAGCCAAATACATAAATATTAAAAAATAAAATACATCACCTTAGTAACTTGTCCATTTTCGCATACCCCTTCTCAATGCTTGCCTAAACCAGGTCTAATTTACACAGCAAAAGCTCAAGAGTACAAGCAGCTTTGAATTCTGGATTTTTTTTCCAAATAAGTAATTTTTCAAGAAGTTCCCAAATCTTCCTATTTCTCAGATTTAATGGTTACAAAAATGGAGATCACGCTATCTACCCCTGGGATGTCTGGACCCTCCCAACTCCATCAGGTCACCTCTATCAGGGACGTTCCTAAGTCACACATTTTTAAGTAGGAAAAGCCTGAGTCTCCAAGCACAGGTCAAGTGTTAAAAGAAGGAAGAGGACTTCCTTCTGTAGCCACACTCCTTTCCCTTTCTCAGCATCTCCCTAGTCACTCCACACTCCCCACAGCACCCAGAAAATTCTCCTGTCTCATAGGTCCTTAAGCAGCAACTGCCTATCTCT
Organism: Tragulus kanchil; assembly: GCA_022376925.1. Taxonomy (NCBI): domain Eukaryota; kingdom Metazoa; phylum Chordata; class Mammalia; order Artiodactyla; family Tragulidae; genus Tragulus; species Tragulus kanchil. Next base: position 22,314,150 of record JAIOJX010000031.1, on the reverse strand, counting down.
TTGACAACCAGGACACAGGTCAGCCCCACCTCCATATCTGAAGGGCCAATGGAGGAAGGCACTGTAAAGCCTTAAGAAATGTTTGTTCTGGAAATGGCTGCAAACAGGAAGGAACGACTAAACATGCAAAGCTTGCTTGCTGCCTCTTAGTTGACCAGAAATGCTAATATAAATCTAATTTCTTAGAATTAGAAAAAAATGGGACAGACAAGTGTCTAAGTCCAGCAATACCAGTCACAGGAGCTGGTATTCAGCCTTGTCTTTTTCTTCCCACCCCAATTCATGGAGTCTTCCATCATCACAAAGTAGGAGAAAAAAATTCTACAAGATACTAATAACAGAAGGAATTTGGCCTTAACATCAACTGCCCCCAGACTCTTGCTCTGATGGAAATTATCTTTGCTTCTCTGGCTCCCAGCTTCCAACAGAAGCTCAGCAAATGTTCCTTCAAGGACTCTCTGGTGCTCCAGTACTCTAGTTAATGAGCATAGCAGCTCAGGCGGCTGGGAGAATTCTGTGAGTATATTTATATCACCATCACAGTAATGATGGTCTGCTCACATACATTCTCATTATCCTCACTTAATAGATGTGAAAACTGAGCTCCCAGGTGGTGCTAGCAGTAAAGAACAAGCTTGCCAGTACAAGAGGCGTAAGAGACGTGGATTCAATCCCTGAGTTGGGAAGGAGAGCATGGCAATCCACTTCAATATTCTTGCCTGGAGAATCCCATGGACAGTCTGGCAGGGGTCGCAGTCCACGGGTCGCAGAGTCGGACATGACTGAAGAGTGTTAGCAGGCACACTCAAAGCTCGCAGGGGTCACCTGCACCTCCAAGTCCTCACTCATAACACCAGCGGGAAAAGCAGAAGCTAAGTCAGTACTGGCAACCACGTGGAGGTCCAGTACACCCTTTCTATGCCCTTCCATGTGCTGGGCTCTGCTCCAGGTGGGGTGAGTCAGAAGCGGAGCAGGAAGTAGGCCACTGGTGCAGAACACAGTTACAGCAAGTGGTCAAGAATCAAACTGAATGCTGAGCAGATGCAGGGAACTCAGCCAGCACCTGGGAGCTAGGGCTCCTCCACTGAGCTCCAGGGCATAAGTGGTAGAGGACCTGGGAGTTGTGTGGGGCCTTGGTTGTTGCCTTGAGTGAACACTTCCTGAAGCAGAAACTCAGAGCCTGACCAGCGTCTGCCCAGAAAACAACTGGTAGGAATTGGGGCTGCCTGAGGAAGCATGGCCTGAGGGATCAGGTGCGTCCTGGCTGAGAGGCATTCTAGGGAAGCCGCCAGCGATGGCCTCTCAGGTCTATCTGCTGAGCCTGAGAAGGCAAACCCCATCTGAAACGGGGTCTCAGGCTATCTGGGCTGCATGAATCCAGAGAGGAAACAGGGCAGAACCCCTTGCTGTGGTTCCGTGCTGTGACTCCCAGACTGGTGGAAGAGCCCAGCACCGAGGCGCCGGAGGCACAGGTGTAAGACAGGGACTGGCGCCCACAGACCCGACTCCTGGCTGGTCTCTGCCACGCCGGCTCGCGGGAGTAACTAAAATGGAGACCGCAGAAGCTCAGCAAATGTTCCTTCAAGGACTCTCTGGTCCCAGTACTCTAGTTAATGAGCATAGCAGCTCAGGCGGCTGGGAGAATTCTGTGAGTATATTTATATCACCATCACAGTAATGATGGTCTGCTCACATACATTCTCATTATCCTCACTTAATAGATGTGAAAACTGAGCTCCCAGGTGGTGCTAGCAGTAAAGAACAAGCTTGCCAGTACAAGAGGCGAAGAGACGTGGATTCAATCCCTGAGTTGGGAAGGAGAGCATGGCAATCCACTTCAATATTCTTGCCTGGAGAATCCCATGGACAGTCTGGCAGGGGTCGCAGTCCACGGGTCGCAGAGTCGGACATGACTGAAGAGTGTTAGCAGGCACACTCAAAGCTCGCAGGGGTCACCTGCACCTCCAAGTCCTCACTCATAACACCAGCGGGAAAAGCAGAAGCTAAGTCAGTACTGGCAACCACGTGGAGGTCCAGTACACCCTTTCTATGCCCTTCCATGTGCTGGGCTCTGCTCCAGGTGGGGTGAGTCAGAAGCGGAGCAGGAAGTAGGCCACTGGTGCAGAACACAGTTACAGCAAGTGGTCAAGAATCAAACTGAATGCTGAGCAGATGCAGGGAACTCAGCCAGCACCTGGGAGCTAGGGCTCCTCCACTGAGCTCCAGGGCATAAGTGGTAGAGGACCTGGGAGTTGTGTGGGGCCTTGGTTGTTGCCTTGAGTGAACACTTCCTGAAGCAGAAACTCAGAGCCTGACCAGCGTCTGCCCAGAAAACAACTGGTAGGAATTGGGGCTGCCTGAGGAAGCATGGCCTGAGGGATCAGGTGCGTCCTGGCTGAGAGGCATTCTAGGGAAGCCGCCAGCGATGGCCTCTCAGGTCTATCTGCTGAGCCTGAGAAGGCAAACCCCATCTGAAACGGGGTCTCAGGCTATCTGGGCTGCATGAATCCAGAGAGGAAACAGGGCAGAACCCCTTGCTGTGGTTCCGTGCTGTGACTCCCAGACTGGTGGAAGAGCCCAGCACCGAGGCGCCGGAGGCACAGGTGTAAGACAGGGACTGGCGCCCACAGACCCGACTCCTGGCTGGTCTCTGCCACTCCGGCTCCGCGGGAGTAACTAAAATGGAGACCGCGGTTCCTGCCTGCGCCCCGGGGGCAGCCGGCACAGATCGGTCTGCACACACAGCAGCCTCTCTTCCCCTCACCTTCAGCCCCAGCAGGCCCGACGCCCTCCTGTGGAACAGGAAGAAAGTCCCCGAAACGAGACCGACCGGAGGCCCGGAACCCAGCTGGTGCGGGACCAGAAAGTCCCTCCCTGCCCCCGGCATCCTTCCTAGGCCAGGGGAGAGCCGCGGGTGCTCCGCGCTCCTCCGAAGGCTGAGAGTCGCCCACTGGCAAACTCTGACCCCCCAAAAGCTTGAAAGACAAGCATCTTCCAGGCTTTGGCTTCCCGCCCGCCGAGACTTCAAAGATTACGTCTCTTCTCCAGGGGTCGCCTCCCGGCCCCGGTAAAAGCCCTCCCAGCTGACTCGGCCTTCCCACCCCCACCCCGCAATTCGGCGGGAGACAAAATGACATCATGCGAGGCTTGGCCCGGTCCCAGGAGACCCGCCCGCCCCGGCTCCGAGGCTCCGCAGGCCCCGGGTGCCGGGCGAGGGGCCCCCCGGAGGCCCCCGGCTTCGCGCGCACCCCCGCCTCGGGAGACACGGGACACTGAGCTTCCTGCGGACCCCAATCGCGCCCGGCCCGGCTGAGAAGGACCCCGGAGGGGATGGAGTGGGGCAGAGGTCGGGGCTGCGGAGCATGGGCCCCGGGGAGGGGGAAGGGCCCTGAGTCGCCGGGATCAGCTCACCCGCGCGTCCGCCGAGACATCCCCCCGGCCCGGGCCGCGCCGCGCTCGCCCGCCCGCCGGCTGAGCCCGGAGCGGGAGCCGGGCCGGGGTCAGGGTGTGGGCTGCTCCGGCCGCTCCGGGCCCCGCGGCCGCGTTGCGAGGCGTCAGAGTGACCGCAGGTCCCGGCGCTGCTCACAGGGACTGCGGCCGCTGCCGGCGCGCACAGAAGCACTTTTCTATCTCCCGCCAAGCGCTTCGGCGCCGCCCGGGCCAGGCGCGCGGGCGGGCTAGCGCGCGGGGGCGGGGCCAGAGCGCTACGCGGGGCGGGGCTAGCGGGAGGGCGTGCTCGGGGCGGGGCCTGAGGGCCGGAGGGCACCGCACGGAAGCTCCGGGGCTGGGAGCGCGGGGTGCGGCTCTGACCCAGCAGCCAGGTGAATGACCTGGCCACGGGGCAGCCCTGGAGGGAAGACTGAGGAAAGGGAGTGAGCCGCAAGGATGGAAGAGTCAGACCGGGGAAACCATCTGTGCAAAGAGCTCGGCGCGAGTCCAAGTAGCTCCGCTGCCCCTACACCTCCCCACCCAAAAGCGGCCCCCGCACTCCTACCGGATCAGGGCTGAGACCTGAAAGCATCTCCCTGCTTCCTTTCCAGGCTCGATCTAAGTGGCTCCAGCTGCTCATCTGGGCTCCTGGCAGCCCAAAGCTAGGCTTCTAAAAGATAGACCTGATCTTGCCTCTCCAGAACTTAAAATCTCTGCCCTCTCCCTCAGGATAAAATACTCTGTAATCAGGTTTATAGGATTCTGCCAGATCACCACCCCGCCCCCGAGCTAAAGGAAACTTTCCAGCCACCTGGCCTTTGTGGGGCAAATACAGTCCCCATCTCTCCCACCTTAACTAGTTCTTCTTTATTCTTAGACTCCACAGCCTACTATCGGCTTGTTGACTTCTGCATTTTGCCATTTGAACTACAGGCTTGCTAAGGTCCAAATGTCTCCTGGATTCACAGCAGTATCCCCAAGGCCTAGAATTCAGCTGTTGCATTGTTGAGTTTACCACATTCTTAAACGCCGAGTCTTCGCAAGAATTTTCCATTTTAAGTTGCTTGTTCCCATGAGTTTCATGCCAAGGGAGTGCTGAGAGGAAGGAAAATGAATTTTGAGACAGGAGCTTGGGGACACAGGGCTGAAGCTCACCTTCTTAGCCCCTGCTTATGCCTCAGATCACTCTCCAGAAACTTCTGGCCACCCGGAGACAGTCCAGCCAGTTGCCGTAAAATTCATTTATCATAGCAGAGGAAACCCTGATGTGTTCCATGCTTGAAACTTGCACAGCAATTATTTCAGGGCTTCTGCCCTACCCCCTTCCCTCATAAAGTTATTCATGAGGACATCCCCTCTTCATTTCTAGAGCATAGTATTTAAGAGTGAAGGTCTGGAGCCAAACTGCCTAGGGTTTGAGTCCCAGCTACACAGTTACTAATTGTGGGATCACACAAAAGTAACTTCTATATGGCTTAGTTCCTCATGTATAAAAATGAAGTTTATCAAAAACCTAGATAGCTTTTACTATGTGCTAGCCACTGTTTTATTGCTTTATAAGACTTGAGAGTCCCTTGGACAGCAAGAAGCTCAAACCAGTCCATCCTAAGGGAAATCAAACCTGAATATTCATTGGAAGAAGGACTGACGCTGAAGCTGAAGCTCTAATACTTTGGCAACCTGATGCGAAGAGCCAACTCACTGGAAAAGACCCTGATACTGGGAAAGACTGAGGGCAGGAGGAGAAGCAGGCTAGAGAGGATGAGATGCTTGGATGGCATCACCAAATCAATGGACATGAATTTAAGCAAACTCTAGGAGATAGTGAAGAGCAGATCTGGCTCCAGCTTTTTCCCAAAGCTAGCTTCTTCTTTTAAATTCTCTGCCCTCTCCCTCAGGATAAAATACTCTGTAATCAGGTTTATAGGATTCTGCCAGATCACCACCCCGCCCCCGAGCTAAAGGAAACTTTCCAGCCACCTGGCCTTTGTGGGGCAAATACAGTCCCCATCTCTCCCACCTTAACTAGTTCTTCTTTATTCTTAGACTCCACAGCCTACTATCGGCTTGTTGACTTCTGCATTTTGCCATTTGAACTACAGGCTTGCTAAGGTCCAAATGTCTCCTGGATTCACAGCAGTATCCCCAAGGCCTAGAATTCAGCTGTTGCATTGTTGAGTTTACCACATTCTTAAACGCCGAGTCTTCGCAAGAATTTTCCATTTTAAGTTGCTTGTTCCCATGAGTTTCATGCCAAGGGAGTGCTGAGAGGAAGGAAAATGAATTTTGAGACAGGAGCTTGGGGACACAGGGCTGAAGCTCACCTTCTTAGCCCCTGCTTATGCCTCAGATCACTCTCCAGAAACTTCTGGCCACCCGGAGACAGTCCAGCCAGTTGCCGTAAAATTCATTTATCATAGCAGAGGAAACCCTGATGTGTTCCATGCTTGAAACTTGCACAGCAATTATTTCAGGGCTTCTGCCCTACCCCCTTCCCTCATAAAGTTATTCATGAGGACATCCCCTCTTCATTTCTAGAGCATAGTATTTAAGAGTGAAGGTCTGGAGCCAAACTGCCTAGGGTTTGAGTCCCAGCTACACAGTTACTAATTGTGGGATCACACAAAAGTAACTTCTATATGGCTTAGTTCCTCATGTATAAAAATGAAGTTTATCAAAAACCTAGATAGCTTTTACTATGTGCTAGCCACTGTTTTATTGCTTTATAAGACTTGAGAGTCCCTTGGACAGCAAGAAGCTCAAACCAGTCCATCCTAAGGGAAATCAAACCTGAATATTCATTGGAAGAAGGACTGACGCTGAAGCTGAAGCTCTAATACTTTGGCAACCTGATGCGAAGAGCCAACTCACTGGAAAAGACCCTGATACTGGGAAAGACTGAGGGCAGGAGGAGAAGCAGGCTAGAGAGGATGAGATGCTTGGATGGCATCACCAAATCAATGGACATGAATTTAAGCAAACTCTAGGAGATAGTGAAGAGCAGGCAAGTCTGGCATGCTGCAGTCCATGGGGGTTGCAAAAGAGTTGGATGTAACGTAGTGACTGAACAAGAAGAACAAATTTTTATCCATGCATTCCTATGAGCTAGTATTGGTTCAGTTCAGTTCAGTTCCGCTTCTCAGTCTTCACAACCATGTGGACTGCAGCAGCCAGGCTTCCCTGTCCTTCACCAGAACCAGCAGCCTCTTCTTTCAGCAGACGGCACGCTGAGACAGGTCTCCCGGGTCATACACGAGCAAGTGGCAAAGCAGGGATTCAGACGAGTGCTGTCTAGTTCTAGAGTCTGTGCTCTTGATCACTACTCCGGTATTTACTTTGTGGGGTGGTGGTAGGATTAAATAAACTGACACAGGTAAACCACTGGGAACAATCCCTGCAGTGGAATAAGTACCACATTACTTGTTGTCATTGTGGTACTGGTGCAGCAAGGAAACCAATTCTGTGTTGCAAACTGTTTCTTTAACTTGCTTTTTATTGCTTTTGCTTTTATAATCATACTTAATCGCTTGCCACAAGGACCCTGCCACTCTGCCTAACTATTAAAATAAAATGCCTTTGTTCAGGACCCTGTCTACCTGTGGAGGGCAGGAAGGGAGAAATGAACACATTCCCTGCCTAAGGCCTGGCATTCCAGATGTTTGCAAGATTAATGGCGTTTTTTACTTTGTTTCCTCACCTCCCCCCATCTCTGATTTAATCAATGAAAGAACCTGGCATTCAGACCCCGATAAGATGGTTATTTCAAGGCCCCAGCCTGCCATCTTCTTGGTCAGCTGCTTTCCGATTAAAGTCGTTTTCCTTGCCTCAACACCTCGTCTCTCGGATTCAGTGGCCTGTTGTGCGGCGAGCAGAGCGAGCTTGGACTCGGTAAGATTACTATTATTATTACTCTTCAGCTGCTCTCATGCGTCCTGAGATCCAAGAAGCTGCACTGCCCACAGCACGTACTCTCACATGGCTTATTAGTGTCATTTCAGGAAAAAGCTGGAACCCGGTGTTCTTAGTTAAAGTTCTTTCTTTGTCTCAACAGAATTCTAGAAACGAATCAAGCAGAGTAGGAAAGTTATTTCTGCCCTCAGAGAGAGAGAAGGCATAGAAGTGAGCAGCTGCTGCCCCGGGTTTCCTGGGTAAGACTGTTAGGAAGACCATACAAAAGGAGGGGCAGAATATTCTCTGGGGGAAAGAAGAGCATGGGGGTCATACTCCCTGATTTTCATCCCAGCTCCATCTTCCCAAAGGGAAGGAGGATTTTTGTTCTTTAGTTTAAATCAAAAGTGTCATCGCATCAGTACATGATGGGAATTTTTTATCTGCTAATTTAATAGGCTAATTTTATTGTAATGAGTTCAAATGAGCAACAGGTTACATTCTGACCCAGAAGATTCCTGCCATTCCTCATACTTCCTTGTTTCCAGGACACATTAACACTTAAAAGGTGTGGCTTCCTGCCAGTCTGGAGGTCCCCGTTCTTCTTTGTCTGCCCATGGACCCCCACTGTTTACAAGATGCGAGATTTCCTGCCACCTGGCCCCTGCCCCCATTTCTCGGTTCTTACCTAGCTACCTGCCTGCAGTAACGATGGCAATTTGAGCAAAGGATTTCTCTGAGGCCAGAGATAGGAATTTTTTTTTTTAGGGCCTAACTATTAAAATAAAATGCCTTTGTTCAGGACCCTGTCTACCTGTGGAGGGCAGGAAGGGAGAAATGAACACATTCCCTGCCTAAGGCCTGGCATTCCAGATGTTTGCAAGATTAATGGCGTTTTTTACTTTGTTTCCTCACCTCCCCATCTCTGTTTTAATCAATGAAAGAACCTGGCATTCAGACCCCGATAAGATGGTTATTTCAAGGCCCCAGCCTGCCATCTTCTTGGTCAGCTGCTTTCCGATTAAAGTCGTTTTCCTTGCCTCAACACCTCGTCTCTCGGATTCAGTGGCCTGTTGTGCGGCGAGCAGAGCGAGCTTGGACTCGGTAAGATTACTATTATTATTACTCTTCAGCTGCTCTCATGCGTCCTGAGATCCAAGAAGCTGCACTGCCCACAGCACGTACTCTCACATGGCTTATTAGTGTCATTTCGGGAAAAAAGCTGGAACCCGGTGTTCTTAGTTAAAGTTCTTTCTTTGTCTCAACAGAATTCTAGAAACGAATCAAGCAGAGTAGGAAAGTTATTTCTGCCCTCAGAGAGAGAGAAGGCATAGAAGTGAGCAGCTGCTGCCCCGGGTTTCCTGGGTAAGACTGTTAGGAAGACCATACAAAAGGAGGGGCAGAATATTCTCTGGGGGAAAGAAGAGCATGGGGGTCATACTCCCTGATTTTCATCCCAGCTCCATCTTCCCAAAGGGAAGGAGGATTTTTGTTCTTTAGTTTAAATCAAAAGTGTCATCGCATCAGTACATGATGGGAATTTTTTATCTGCTAATTTAATAGGCTAATTTTATTGTAATGAGTTCAAATGAGCAACAGGTTACATTCTGACCCAGAAGATTCCTGCCATTCCTCATACTTCCTTGTTTCCAGGACACATTAACACTTAAAAGGTGTGGCTTCCTGCCAGTCTGGAGGTCCCCGTTCTTCTTTGTCTGCCCATGGACCCCCACTGTTTACAAGATGCGAGATTTCCTGCCACCTGGCCCCTGCCCCCATTTCTCGGTTCTTACCTAGCTACCTGCCTGCAGTAACGATGGCAATTTGAGCAAAGGATTTCTCTGAGGCCAGAGATAGGAAGCAGCTGTCTCCAGCTGCCAGTTGACCAATACACTTACTGAATGAAAAGAAAAAAAAAACAGTACAACCTAAACGATGAAAATCGTATTATATTCTGCAGACTTACTGAGGACCTAAGGCTGGTATACAGCCTCTTAGATAGCTCTTAGGGGACTGTTCTGAAGGGAGAAGCCAAGGAATTTTTTGTTTTTGGCCACTCACCGCAGCTTGTGGGATGTTAGTTTCCCCCACCAGGGACTGAACCAGCACCGCAGCAGTGAAAGTGTCGAGCTCTAACCACTGGACCGCAAGGGAATTTCCTATATAGGAGTTTCTGCAAAACAAAAACTAAAAACAAGCGGTCAGACCATCAAATGATTACTGCTACTTAAAGAAAACAAGACATCTCAACCTAATGACTTTAGCACTTTTCTCTGTAGCACTTTCCAAGAGTCTAGGCTTATTGAAATTATTCGTTTGATTTACACCTTAACTATCTAGGGCCAGTATCCTATTTTTCTCCAACCTGAATCTTCTCAGGCTGCACTGTCAGGGCCGACTGCAGTGGCTGATGGCTTGATGGCCACAACCTCCTTTGTTTCCTGAAGTGACTGGTGACATTATTCACATCAGAGCTTAAGAAGCCAGTGAGCAGGGAGGTCACTCTGATACCAGATGGAATCTGGTTATCTGCTCAAGTGTGTCTTCTCCAGTTATCATGCCAACAGACACCCCTGGAGAGAGGACTCCAAGTGTCCTGGGTGCAGCCACAGCTGGGAGTGGTCCCTGGGCCCAGGACTGATAACAGACAGGCTACATACACTTCTACACAAGCCTCTTTGGACCAGGGGGCTCCAGTCATTTGGTCATTCATTCTACAATCTGCCCCACCCCAGGCTCCAGACCCAGAACTTGCCCCTGCTTGGGAAGACAGTATCAAGCCTATCTATTAAATGCTTGCGGTGCAACATCAGTCTAGACACAAATCAAACACTGACTGATAACAAGTAACTGATAAGTGGGATTCCTTGTTGGCTTAGATGATAAAGAATCTGCCTGCAATGCAGGAGACCCCAGTTCGATCCCTTGGTTGGGAAGGTCCCCTCGAGAAGGGAATGGCAACCCAGTCCAGTATTCTTGCCCGGAGAATTCCAAGGAAAGAGGAACCTGGTGGGCTACAGTCCACGAGGTCGCAAATGATAGGTAGGATCATCTGTCCCTCCACCTGATCACGTCTTCTTCTCCATCTACTGAGCACCTTCTTATTATCCTTGTCCACCCACCCTACTTCCTCTGCCCACTCGTTACGGCCCTCTGCAGCTTGTGGGATGTTAGTTTCCACCAGGGACTGAACCAGCACCGCAGCAGTGAAAGTGTCGAGCTCTAACCACTGGACCGCAAGGGAATTTCCTATATAGGAGTTTCTGCAAAACAAAAACTAAAAACAAGCGGTCAGACCATCAAATGATTACTGCTACTTAAAGAAAACAAGACATCTCAACCTAATGACTTTAGCACTTTTCTCTGTAGCACTTTCCAAGAGTCTAGGCTTATTGAAATTATTCGTTTGATTTACACCTTAACTATCTAGGGCCAGTATCCTATTTTTCTCCAACCTGAATCTTCTCAGGCTGCACTGTCAGGGCCGACTGCAGTGGCTGATGGCTTGATGGCCACAACCTCCTTTGTTTCCTGAAGTGACTGGTGACATTATTCACATCAGAGCTTAAGAAGCCAGTGAGCAGGGAGGTCACTCTGATACCAGATGGAATCTGGTTATCTGCTCAAGTGTGTCTTCTCCAGTTATCATGCCAACAGACACCCCTGGAGAGAGGACTCCAAGTGTCCTGGGTGCAGCCACAGCTGGGAGTGGTCCCTGGGCCCAGGACTGATAACAGACAGGCTACATACACTTCTACACAAGCCTCTTTGGACCAGGGGGCTCCAGTCATTTGGTCATTCATTCTACAATCTGCCCCACCCCAGGCTCCAGACCCAGAACTTGCCCCTGCTTGGGAAGACAGTATCAAGCCTATCTATTAAATGCTTGCGGTGCAACATCAGTCTAGACACAAATCAAACACTGACTGATAACAAGTAACTGATAAGTGGGATTCCTTGTTGGCTTAGATGATAAAGAATCTGCCTGCAATGCAGGAGACCCCAGTTCGATCCCTTGGTTGGGAAGGTCCCCTCGAGAAGGGAATGGCAACCCAGTCCAGTATTCTTGCCCGGAGAATTCCAAGGAAAGAGGAACCTGGTGGGCTACAGTCCACGAGGTCGCAAATGATAGGTAGGATCATCTGTCCCTCCACCTGATCACGTCTTCTTCTCCATCTACTGAGCACCTTCTTATTATCCTTGTCCACCCACCCTACTTCCTCTGCCCATGATTTTACTGCTCTCTTAAGATATTGAAGCGGGGTCCCTCTTCAATCACTGGGTGGAATATGGGGGTCACTAAGAACAGAACAGAGCAATCAATCCTGTCTGGGTTTGTCCAGGTTCATGCCAGCCCCAGCTGTGCCTTCGTTTACGCAATTGCAAATGGTGAGAATTGCTTTTATTTTTTAACTTTTTGTGTTGGGGTATAGCTGATCGACAATGTGTTGTGGTAGTTTCCAGTGAACAGGGAAGGGACTCAGACATACATATACATATATCCTTTCTCCTTCACATTCTCCTCCTATTCAGGCTGCCACATAACATTAAGCAGAGTTCCATGTGCTATACAATAGGTCCAAAGGGTGAGAATTTGTCCTCTTAGAAACCATCTACGGCAAATCTCTTGCATTCCGGATGAAAAGGATGCGACTCCGAGAGGAATGCCAGGACCCGGGCTGCTTTATACACACACCAAGTCCAGTCCACATCTCTGACCTCTTACCCTAGGCCTTCTGGGGCATCAGCTTTCGCACTTAGTTCTTCTTTTTCTAACGTGGCAACCTGCAGCTCAGCAATCAAGCAGGAAGTCACGGCTTTCGGAGTTGGGGCACACAGTCCGGGAGGGAACGGGCGATGGACACCAAGGCCTTGTCCGGAGGCTGGTGGAAACCACCTGGACCACCTAGCTCAGCCAGGATCGGAGGCCGCACTTGGAGGCACCATCACCCTTCTCTGTGACAATGGGGAGGGAAAATCAGGCCTCGGAGTCCACCTGGTAGTCCCTCAACGCCCGCAGTGACCAGAAATTAGAAACGGGACCGGTTTTGAAGCGCTAGTCAATAAAGGCAGAAGGTCACGGGAAGGCTATGCGCGCAGCCGGTGCCTGACTCTATACCGCGGCCGCTTTCAGGCGCGCGCGCCGACTCGGCACCGCGCGAAGGATCGCGGGAGTCGCGCCGCCTGACGTCACTAGAGAGCGCGGGCACTCAGGGTTGCCTTTGAATCCCCGCTCCTGGGTTGTGGGTCTCACGCAACCTTTTCTGGCTCCACCTTCTCATCCACCTATCCGTCCGATCCTGAGCGCTGAGAGCCTGGGCAGTTTCAGATCGTGGCAGGAAGATGAAAGAAATGCCCAGGAGGGAGAGGGTGCAAGGCAGGTACGTCGCCGACCCCGGAGGCCGTGGCGGTCACGAGCAGGACCCCGGTTGACCCCCTTCTGCCTCGAGCCGACCCTGACCGTGTGTGGCTCAGCAGCCCTGGACTAACTCCTAACGCTGCAAGTTTACTTCGTGCTATTTGTCATCGTTTGCCACGTAAGAGGTTAAATTTTCTCACCGTTTACATCGTGAGCTTCAGGAGCTCAGCCCTAGGATGAAACATTGGTAGTTTTCATGTTAAACTTTGGTATGAGCAAGATTTATTATTCTTTTTAAAGTATATATTTCTTCCTGTCTCTTGACGGCAGCGGAAGAAATTAATAGCATTGGTTACAGAAAGGGGAACTGAATGGCTCATGAAATTCCAACAGCCTAAAGTTTCACTGAGGCATAAGTAGTGCTCTGTGACCTTTTAGGGAAGTTTGAAAACCTATCTTACCTGATTTTTACAAGTAAAAGTAATTTAGCAAAAGCCACATGGTAGATCTATGATCTGTCATAATGATATACAAATTTTCCTCCGTACTCTTTGGGAGGAAGAGACCTTTTGTAATCCTTATATAACTCTTTTTGTGTTAACTCCTTTTAGTTGTGATGCTAACTTTTCCCTGATCAGAGAGAAAGGTTATTTGATGTGTTTGAGTTCACCAGATAAAATCTCCGACAATCTTTTGTTGTTACTGTTACCTTCTAGGGCAAATTCTATGACTTTTCTGGTTTTGTCTTTTTAAGTGCGGAATTGAAACAGCACTTATTCAAGTTACATGCCAGAAAAGTTTGGGTTTGGTCTTTTATTAGTCAATAAGGGCGGCGGGGCCGGGTGCCTGACTCTATACCGCGGCCGCTTTCAGGCGCGCGCGCCGACTCGGCACCGCGCGAAGGATCGCGGGAGTCGCGCCGCCTGACGTCACTAGAGAGCGCGGGCACTCAGGGTTGCCTTTGAATCCCCGCTCCTGGGTTGTGGGTCTCACGCAACCTTTTCTGGCTCCACCTTCTCATCCACCTATCCGTCCGATCCTGAGCGCTGAGAGCCTGGGCAGTTTCAGATCGTGGCAGGAAGATGAAAGAAATGCCCAGGAGGGAGAGGGTGCAAGGCAGGTACGTCGCCGACCCCGGAGGCCGTGGCGGTCACGAGCAGGACCCCGGTTGACCCCCTTCTGCCTCGAGCCGACCCTGACCGTGTGTGGCTCAGCAGCCCTGGACTAACTCCTAACGCTGCAAGTTTACTTCGTGCTATTTGTCATCGTTTGCCACGTAAGAGGTTAAATTTTCTCACCGTTTACATCGTGAGCTTCAGGAGCTCAGCCCTAGGATGAAACATTGGTAGTTTTCATGTTAAACTTTGGTATGAGCAAGATTTATTATTCTTTTTAAAGTATATATTTCTTCCTGTCTCTTGACGGCAGCGGAAGAAATTAATAGCATTGGTTACAGAAAGGGGAACTGAATGGCTCATGAAATTCCAACAGCCTAAAGTTTCACTGAGGCATAAGTAGTGCTCTGTGACCTTTTAGGGAAGTTTGAAAACCTATCTTACCTGATTTTTACAAGTAAAAGTAATTTAGCAAAAGCCACATGGTAGATCTATGATCTGTCATAATGATATACAAATTTTCCTCCGTACTCTTTGGGAGGAAGAGACCTTTTGTAATCCTTATATAACTCTTTTTGTGTTAACTCCTTTTAGTTGTGATGCTAACTTTTCCCTGATCAGAGAGAAAGGTTATTTGATGTGTTTGAGTTCACCAGATAAAATCTCCGACAATCTTTTGTTGTTACTGTTACCTTCTAGGGCAAATTCTATGACTTTTCTGGTTTTGTCTTTTTTTAAGTGCGGAATTGAAACAGCACTTATTCAAGTTACATGCCAGAAAAAGTTTGTGTACATAGATGAACAGCAACTGAGATAAAGGGCTCATGTTTGTTGGGTCATATGGTAGTTTTATTCCTCCTTTTTGAAAAACTCTCCGTTTCTCCGTAGTGGCTGTATCAATTTGCATTCCCACCGACAGTGCAAGAGGGTTCACTTTTCTCTACATCCTCTCCAGCATTTGTTAGTAGATTTGTTGATGATGGCCATTCTAACCGGTGTGAAATGATACTTCATTGTAGTTTTGATTTGCATTTATCTCATGATAAGCCTGTTGAGCACTTTTCATGTTCTAAGGGCTCATGTTTGAATTTTTTTTTTCTAATTTTTTGGGGGCCACTTTTATTGGTCTTTCATTTATCATCTGTCTTTGTTCTTTTGGCCTGTGTGGGCCTCCCATCGCAGTGGCCTCTGTTGCTGCAGAGCACTGGCTCTGGGTGCATGCGCTCCAGAGCTCTGGCTCGGTAGTTGGTCAAATCAGTCCAGCCGCTCCGCAGCACGTGGGATCTTCCCAGGCCAGGGATCGAACAGGTGCCCTTTGCACTGCAAGGCGGTGTCCTTACCCAAGGACCATCAGGGAAGTCCTCATGTTTGAATTTTAAAACACCCCTACTCAGTGTCTTAACCAGTTGATTAAATTTATTTCACTAATAGTAGACCTCCCTAACATTATACATAGCATCGCCTGTGAAATATTCTTACCAAAATGTTTAATTCAAAGCTAGCCTCTATGCCTAACTTCCAGCTTGTGGGAAATAAAGGACAAGTTAATAGACACCATGATGAAACCATCAGATTTCTAGAATGTGCAACACCTAATTTAGTCTCTTCAAAAAGTCAACGTGGATGGGCTTCCCTGGTGGTCCAGTGGATAAAGACTCCACCTTGCAGTGCATGGTGCACCGGTTCGATCCCTGGCCTGGGTAGATCCCATGTGCTGTGGAGCAGCTGGACCGGTGTGTCCAATTATGAGTCAGTGCTCTAGAGAGCATGCACCCAGATCGGCGCTCTGCAATGAGAGAGGCCACTGCAATGGGAGGCCCACACAGGCCAAAGAATAAAAAGATGGATGAAAATAAATAAAAGAGGCATGATGGGGAAGAGAAAAAAAAAAAATGTATATGAAAAAAAAGTCAATGTAGGAATACCCCTGATGATCCAATGTTAAGATTCTGCATTTTCCACTGGCTGGGGAAGTTCTGTATGGCATAAGGTGTGCCACCCCCCACCCCCACACACACACACACAAATCAATGTCATTTTAAAAAGAAAAGAAAGAAAAAAGAACACAAAGAGATAGGGAGACTGTTTTGGATTTCAGGAGAGACAATAAAATATGTGAAATTTGAATGGATCCTAGCTTGAAAGTATATAAAACACATTTTGGGGACAATTGGGGGTCATCTGAGTAAATATTAAATACTAGATATAATGATAGACTCTAGTTATACAGTGATATGTATTAAGGGGTAAAATTCAGTAAGAAAAATTATACACACATACATGTAGTAAATATGGCAAAACTACTTTTGAAAGTAAGTTTATTGTAGTGTTCTTCCACTTTTCTGTTTCAAGTTTTTCGTAAGAAGTTGGGGAAAAGCATACATCCTTGCTACAAGTCATCCACAGATGAAGAGAAGCTGGCTGACGCATGGCAGGACAGGCCTTCCTCCTTCTGGAGAAGCTGCTCAGGAGAGTGACGAGTGAAGCTCTAGGTTAGCAGGCAGGCCGTCGGTGCTCCTCTGCCCCTCGGTCTACAAGACCCGTGTCCCCACTGAAAAAATAATGGATTAGACCCAAAAAGTTCCTTTGTAAACTGTAGATGTGAATATGTAGATACAAAGTGGGGGACGAAGGGGGACAACAGTGTAGGAGATACAGAAGTAGAAATGTGCACATGAAACTTACAAACCAAGGTTACCTCAGAAAATAAAATTCTAGTATGTAATTGCATAATATCAACGTGGATGGGCTTCCCTGGTGGTCCAGTGGATAAAGACTCCACCTTGCAGTGCATGGTGCACCGGTTCGATCCCTGGCCTGGGTAGATCCCATGTGCTGTGGAGCAGCTGGACCGGTGTGTCCAATTATGAGTCAGTGCTCTAGAGAGCATGCACCCAGATCGGCGCTCTGCAATGAGAGAGGCCACTGCAATGGGAGGCCCACACAGGCCAAAGAATAAAAAGATGGATGAAAATAAATAAAAGAGGCATGATGGGGAAGAGAAAAAAAAAAAATGTATATGAAAAAAAAGTCAATGTAGGAATACCCCTGATGATCCAATGTTAAGATTCTGCATTTTCCACTGGCTGGGGAAGTTCTGTATGGCATAAGGTGTGCCACCCCCCACCCCCACACACACACACACAAATCAATGTCATTTTAAAAAGAAAAGAAAGAAAAAAGAACACAAAGAGATAGGGAGACTGTTTTGGATTTCAGGAGAGACAATAAAATATGTGAAATTTGAATGGATCCTAGCTTGAAAGTATATAAAACACATTTTGGGGACAATTGGGGGTCATCTGAGTAAATATTAAATACTAGATATAATGATAGACTCTAGTTATACAGTGATATGTATTAAGGGGTAAAATTCAGTAAGAAAAATTATACACACATACATGTAGTAAATATGGCAAAACTACTTTTGAAAGTAAGTTTATTGTAGTGTTCTTCCACTTTTCTGTTTCAAGTTTTTCGTAAGAAGTTGGGGAAAAGCATACATCCTTGCTACAAGTCATCCACAGATGAAGAGAAGCTGGCTGACGCATGGCAGGACAGGCCTTCCTCCTTCTGGAGAAGCTGCTCAGGAGAGTGACGAGTGAAGCTCTAGGTTAGCAGGCAGGCCGTCGGTGCTCCTCTGCCCCTCGGTCTACAAGACCCGTGTCCCCACTGAAAAAATAATGGATTAGACCCAAAAAGTTCCTTTGTAAACTGTAGATGTGAATATGTAGATACAAAGTGGGGGACGAAGGGGGACAACAGTGTAGGAGATACAGAAGTAGAAATGTGCACATGAAACTTACAAACCAAGGTTACCTCAGAAAATAAAATTCTAGTATGTAATTGCATAATATCACTCCAACAAAATTAGTGGCTTAAAACTGCTACTTTGGGAGGGTGCCAGGGATGTGCACATGACTGATCTGGGAACATACATGTCTGTGAACAACAAAACTCTATAAAAAAAAAAAAAAACACTGCTACTTTACTATGTTTATAGATTGTGTGGGTCAGGAGTTCAGAAAGGTCAGAGCAGGGACAGGCTTGGTTTTGCTCCATGGTGTCTGGGACCTCAGCTAGGACAACTGGCATGCTAGGGGTGACTCCGTATAAGGGCAGGAAGCATTTGGAGGCCTCTTCACTCATGAGTTTGTGTAGGCTGGCATTTGGCCAGAACATCTGTCTATACTAGCCTGTCCACACAGCCATCCAGGTAACCTGCCTTGCATGGAGACTCGTGCCTCTAAAGACAAGTGACCCAAGAGAACAGGCAGGCACTGCAAAGCCTTTCATGGCCTAGCCTCCAAAATCAGCATCACTTCCACAATGCCAGATTCAGAGGCACGGAACACAGCCTCACGTCTCAATGGTGGACACCAGACTCAGAGTGTAAGAGAAGAGTACATGCACTGGGAGGTAACTGCTGAGCAGTTTTGGACTGTATCCTGAATAAACGTCCACAGCACTCTCTGCTGTACCACAGCTGCTTGTCCCAGCTGGCCCCCAGGTTCCATCCTTTCATCAAACCCGTCTTCCTGTCCCCAACACTGTGCTATATGGCTGGGCTACTCTACGAATAAGCCCTGCACCAGGGCCTGAGTGTGTGGAGAGAAGCCTACCAACACTACTTTAGTGTGATCTGTTGTAAGCCTCAGGGACGTCTACCTATTAACTGGTTAATACTATTTGCATGAACTGCCATTATCTTAATTGGTTCTTATGTTCGAAAACAGCTCACCCTTATTTAGAATCTCCATCTTCCAACAGTTCCGCCACTGTGCCAGTGTGGCTCAGAATCTTGACCTTCAATGCCTAGACTGAATCTATTTCAGAATGCCAGCTTCCTTAGAAAAGCATCATAGGAATCTTTTTTTTTTTTTTTTTTTAATGTTTTGGCCGCACCACTGGGGCATGTGGGATCTTAGCTCCCTAACCAGGGATCAAAACTGCACCCTTTACATTGGAAGAACAGAGTCTCAACCACTGGACCTCCAGGGAAGTCCCTCCAACAGCATCTTAAATCACTGCACTGTTACTTCCTGGAGCTGCAGGACACCCCCTAAGGGCCTTCCTTCCACACTTCCTACCTTTCTAGAACCTGCCAGCTAAGCTTGTCCAGTTGTACCATATCCCTTACATACTGGCAGTGGTTCTGCAGTCTCTTCCAGGCTTTCCCTAAAGCTGGCTCCTAGTATATCCAGTACACTGTGTATCTCCATATTGACCGTCATGCTCACGCAGGTACAGCCACTCCCACAGTCCTTGGGACAGATGATCACATGGCCCTGCATTATAACTTAAACCTAAAATGATAGAACTGAGTGGTTGAGGAACTCAAAGGAAGGGGACAAACTGTAGGCAAAGACAACAGCCTCCAAGTGGCTGAGCCTGTGGGAGATGGAGTCAGTGATCTATGTAAGGAAGATACCTACCAGCTATTTCACCTTTTTCATTAGGTACAGTACAGTGGGGCAGACCGACCATGGGTTAAGCTTGTTTTGTACCCTCTGAACTAGTCCAAAAGCTGTACAGTACTCATAAGCTTGAGAGTTATTTATGCTTTTGATAAAGAGACTCAAATCTAGAACTGGAAAGGAAAGACTTCAATGAAAAATGGATGCATAAATTATAAAAGTACAGATTCAGACAGATTTAATTAAGAAATGGAACATATCTTACATAAGTTAGAAATGTCCCTCTCTAGGCACTACAGAAGATGCACAGATCTTCTGCGGCTCAGACAGGAAAAACTGTATAGACAGTTTTGATGAAAAATTGAGGAACAATTCAAAAAGAATTTACAAAGAATCAGGAGGAAGAAAATGCTTCAAAAGTCTTGGTCCTCAGAAATTGTTCTGGAATGCCGTTTCACTTGTATCAATGTCATGTTCCTGGGTAAGGGAATAAGACAGAATTTTAGTATTTCAGTTGAAAACTGAAGATGTGAACTCTGCTGTTTTGGACTTTGATTAGAGATTCTGAATCATCATTAATTGGGACATGTCTCTGGCTTTAAGGCTAAATGCAGCCCAAGGATCAAGTTTTCATGACCATGACAGGTTTGACCAGAGCCCAACCCCACCGTGATGAGTGGGGAACAAATAAGAGTTGAAGGTACAGATGCAAACACCACACCAGACTTCTTATCTTGGTGAGGCTTGATCCTGCCTTGCCACCAGGTAAGTACTGTTGGGAAGCTACCTGAATGTCCACCCCACATTTCAGTGCTGAGCAAGTATATCAACACGTTGCCCTTGTGCAGTGCCTGCCTTATCTCAGCACTGTGATTCCCATATTCCGTCCTTGCCCTCTGCATGTAGTTCAGATAGACAGAAAAGATTGCAGTTAATGCCACAGCCCCAACATCGAGCACCATGCTGGCACATACAAAGCCTATGTTATGAATACTGAGCAGCGCCAGTGCCCACCAGTAGTGGCTCAGATCCTAATTAATCCTTTCATTCAGCTTCTAGGTACATACACGTTTGTATGTAAAAAATAAACTATACTGTTTTATAGCCATTCCCCCACCCACCCCATTTACTATATTATAAATATCTTCCCAAGTGCTTAAACATCTGTCTAAACAGTCTTTTTTTTTTTTTTTTTTTTTTTTAATTTTGGCCTTTTTTTAATTTCTTTTTTTTTATCCGTCTTTATTCTTTGGCATGTGTGGGCCTCCCATCGCAGTGGCCTCTCTCATTGCAGAGCACTGGCTCTGGGCGCATATGCTCCAGAGCGCTGGCTTGTAATTGGACACTCCAGTCCAACTGCTCTGCAGCACGTGGGATCTTCCCAGGCAAGGGATCGAACCGGTGCCCCTTGCAGTGCAAGGTGGACTCTTTACCCACTGGACCACCAGGGAAGCCCCCTGTCTAAACATTCTTAATCTTATGGATACATCTTGTGTACAAGATGCTGACCTCATGTCCTGCCGATCTGTCCTGGGCTTGGTTTTCTCCAGCCACACAGGCATCACTGCTGTCCCTTCCAGTTGCAAACTTGTATCATGATTCCTGGGTAAGGGAATAAGACAGAATTTTAGTATTTCAGTTGAAAACTGAAGATGTGAACTCTGCTGTTTTGGACTTTGATTAGAGATTCTGAATCATCATTAATTGGGACATGTCTCTGGCTTTAAGGCTAAATGCAGCCCAAGGATCAAGTTTTCATGACCATGACAGGTTTGACCAGAGCCCAACCCCACCGTGATGAGTGGGGAACAAATAAGAGTTGAAGGTACAGATGCAAACACCACACCAGACTTCTTATCTTGGTGAGGCTTGATCCTGCCTTGCCACCAGGTAAGTACTGTTGGGAAGCTACCTGAATGTCCACCCCACATTTCAGTGCTGAGCAAGTATATCAACACGTTGCCCTTGTGCAGTGCCTGCCTTATCTCAGCACTGTGATTCCCATATTCCGTCCTTGCCCTCTGCATGTAGTTCAGATAGACAGAAAAGATTGCAGTTAATGCCACAGCCCCAACATCGAGCACCATGCTGGCACATACAAAGCCTATGTTATGAATACTGAGCAGCGCCAGTGCCCACCAGTAGTGGCTCAGATCCTAATTAATCCTTTCATTCAGCTTCTAGGTACATACACGTTTGTATGTAAAAAATAAACTATACTGTTTTATAGCCATTCCCCCACCCACCCCATTTACTATATTATAAATATCTTCCCAAGTGCTTAAACATCTGTCTAAACAGTCTTTTTTTTTTTTTTTTTTTTTTAATTTTGGCCTTTTTTTAATTTCTTTTTTTTTATCCGTCTTTATTCTTTGGCATGTGTGGGCCTCCCATCGCAGTGGCCTCTCTCATTGCAGAGCACTGGCTCTGGGCGCATATGCTCCAGAGCGCTGGCTTGTAATTGGACACTCCAGTCCAACTGCTCTGCAGCACGTGGGATCTTCCCAGGCAAGGGATCGAACCGGTGCCCCTTGCAGTGCAAGGTGGACTCTTTACCCACTGGACCACCAGGGAAGCCCCCTGTCTAAACATTCTTAATCTTATGGATACATCTTGTGTACAAGATGCTGACCTCATGTCCTGCCGATCTGTCCTGGGCTTGGTTTTCTCCAGCCACACAGGCATCACTGCTGTCCCTCCAACAAGCCAGGCAGAGCCCAGCCTTCGGGACTCTACACAGGTCTTCTCTCTGCCTGGGACACTTGTCCCTCAGCTATCTCCATGACCAGACCGTTCAACACCTAAAAGTCTTTGCTCTCTTGTCAGCTTTGCAGCGTGGCCTACCCTGACCACCTTATTCATCTCACCACATTCAATAAGCTGACCTTGCTCTAAGTTTTTATAGCACTAATCATCTCCTAGCATCCTATTAATTTATCAATACTTGTTTACTTTCTGTCTACTCCAGCAAGAATATATATTTCATATATGCAGGGATCATCGTTTTTGTTCACATAGTAGATACTAAAATACTTGGCCAATGAATGGATGGCATGGATCATGAGCAGTCCAACTTACGGATGCTATCCCCTTCCCACTTGCATGGGCCTTCTGGACTCTGTGCATGTGTGTGTGCTCAGTCGCGTCAGACTCTGTGATGCCATGGACTGTAGCCTGCCAGACTTCTCTGTCCATGGGATTCTCCAGGCACAAATCCTGGAGTGGACTGCCATTTCCTCCTCCAGGGAATCTTTCCCACACGGGGATCAAACCCATATCTCCTGCATTGCAGGCAGATTCTTTTACCGCTGAGCAACCCAAGAAGCCTTCAGGGGTTTGTACCTGGTTCAGTTTCTTGAACTCCACCACCTGGAAGACGATGTGCTCAAGGATATGTTTGGCATCTTGCTGGTCCTTTGGTAGTTTACTGGTGACTCCAAGGATGTCACCACACTTCCTGACATAGAATTCCAGGTCTTCTTCAGTACCTGAGCATAGTTAGGGCAGTTAGACTCACCCTTGCCTCTGCCCTGCCCCAAGTGCAAACTTACTGTGGTCTTGCTATCCCTGTCAGATTCCTACATCTTTCAAGATGATTCACCTCTCCCTCAGGTACTGTGAGCAAAGGACTTAAACAATGACAAACTGTAGAGATCCAGTGAGGACAGAAGTGTGACACTCCTAAACAGAATACAGCTGGCCTGGCTCTGCCTTGCTGTCCCCAGAGCTGGCATTCCTGTGTTACAGAAACAGGAGCAGCCAGCACTGCTCACCCTGCAGCCGAGCAGCCCAGAGCCTCACCTCCTCACCCATGGGTCAGGGTGGGCACCCATGACTCTCTTGGATCCTTTCCTTTTGAAGTCTCTGTAATTCTCTGTGCCCTGACTGAATTCTCTCATACAAGTGCTCGTATGACCACTGGCCTAGATTTGCTAAGTGGCAGCCAGGGTCAGAATTCGTCCTGGGGTCACTCAACAGGTCAGACAGACAGGTGCAGAGAAATTAAAGCTGAGACTCTGGCATCCGCTTGGCACCATGATCTAACTCACTGAGCTGTTATATTCTATGAATGGGAGTATAAACTGCCAAAATAAAGACTGTCATTTTATACTCCCATTTATATTTTACTTTGCCTAAACAAACTCTAAACTTGCTCTCAAAGCAAATCTCAGAAACTCACAATAAAACTCACTAAGGAAAACAAACAAAAATTTGACCAGACTCACACTTGTTGGTAATCTGAGCGAGCCGGGCCTTCTCAGAGGAGAACGTCTCATCCAGGTCAAACAGCTCCAGCGGCGGAGGCGGTAATTCCCTGAAACTCGGAGGGAAAACCTAAAGGCAGTAAGGTTTTTGATGAAAGCATGTATCCAAAGCCTAACCGACAGGGATGAGACAGAAGAAAAATAAGAGGATGCAAAGCCTAGCGCCCATCACCGCTTCTACCCTAAGCCATGAGACCACAGCAAGCAAGATGCCAACCCACTATAAGCAACCCAGCAGATCAGCTCCAACCACACCACCGAACTGGCCACGCTGATGTCCCAGTGGGCCTGTTAATTCATTCAAAGACACAAAGGTTGGGGCTTCTCGGGTTTATTTGTGTTGAAATATGTTTGTATGTTTCTCACCTCCTAATGAGTTCTTTAGGGACAGAAGTTGGGAAAACAAATGTAGATTAATGCAGAAATGAATGTTGAACTTAAGAGCCAGAATTTACAGATATGAACCAGTGGTGTGCTGCTAAATGTTGAGGTATTATTCAAAACAAACAGGCTTCATCTGTAGCATTTTTCATTTTCAATTTGTAAATGCATCTACCACAGCTGATTTTCAAGCTACCAAGATGAAGTCAACTGGCTTGTAACATTCCAGAATGTGGTAGGGTAAGACAATTGTGAAGGGAAGTGGAGCTCATGCTGGGCTAGAATATTGAGAAATAACCTATAGACACAGGACTGCCCCCTGGACTGTGAATCTGAGTGCCTGCTGCCTGGAAAGCCCAAAGCGTTCTAGCACAAAGCTCGTCCTCCTCTTCACCCAGGAATTCTCCTTAACGCCATCCAATCTCACAAGACAGGAAATGGTTAATAGCCAGAGAGGTCCGCCCTTGATTCCTCAGTTGGGAACTACACCAAACTGAACTCCTTGTAAAACTGTTTGGTCTCTGTGCATGGTTTTTATTTGGCCAGCCATGTGGCATGCAGGATCTTAGGTCCTTGGCCAGGGGTGGAGCCTGCACTCTTTGCAGTGCAAGTGCAGAGTCTTAAGCAGTGGCTCACCAGGAAGTCCCTCTGCAGGTTTAAAGCCAGAGACGTGACCCCATGAGGAGGCCCACTCGATGTGAGGCCAGCTGGTGAGGGAAGGGCCAACAGCGGATGCCCCTGCACACCTACTCACCGCTGGCTGCAGGACTGGCAGTGGCGTCTCAAACTGAGGCTGGATGAGCTGCAGAGGTTCATGTTTCACGTTGAGCTGTTCATGAGCCCTGAGTTGAGAAGATAAAAAAGCAGGAATCAAGATGAGACACTCAGGCAAAGCACGTGTAACTGTTCACGATCTTCTCTACCATTCAAGTCAGGCAGCTCAGCACTTGGACAAAAAAATAAAATCTCATGAAACATGTTGTTGCACGTAATCCAATGATCCTTTCAGACATCTCTACTATAGTACATAGCATGACTTTGTGGGGCTCTGAATTGAAAGAGGACCGTTGCAAGCATAAAGAAGCTTAAGCACATTGTTTCAGCTTGGAGCTAAGATGGCGCCTACAGGAAGGGGTGTGGGAGTGAAAAGCTTAAGCACATTGTTTCAGCTTGGAGCTAAGATGGCGCCTACAGGAAGGGGTGTGGGAGTGAAAAGAAGCTTAAGCACATTGTTTCAGCTTGGAGCTAAGATGGCACCTACAGGAAGGGACGTGGGAATGAAGGGAAGCTTAAGCACATGTTTGCAGCTAAGATGGCGCCTACAGGAAGAGACAGGGCGTGATCTAAATTGTTAATTGATGGTCAAAATTTCTGATTGGTTCCTCTGGTTTCTGCGCTCGTGAATGATTGCTTGACCTTTAGCTTGATTGGTGTAAACTATAGGAAGTCCCGTGCAAAACCCCCTTCACTTGCCTATAAAAGCTGTGGATCTTCATTAATAAAGCGGAACTACTTCGATGGAACCCGTCACGTCTGATTGTCCTCTGCCTGAGCCAGGGGGCTGCGGGGCGGGCAGCCAAGATTTGCCTTTCTCCGAGATCTCCCGGTTCAGCCAGGGGCAATCCCGCTGCCTTCCCTTTCTGTGGAAGGTCCCCGCATTTATTGAGAGCTAAAGGGAAAGCTCTTTCAAGTTTTCTATGAGGCTTCTCCTAAATAAGATTTTAATTTCTTTTTTTATGAGTCTATAGCCTTTTATACACACACACTCAACTTTATCTAGAACATATATTTATGACAATATAGCATTCTAGATATTATGAAAACCAAAACATTTACGAGTTGGATGATGATGATAATGTTGTTCAGACACTAAGATGTGTCTGACCCCATGGTCCCATGGACTGTAGCATGCCAACTCCTCTTTCTGTGGGATTTCCCAGGCTAGAATACTGGCATGTGTTGCCATTCCTTCCTCCAGGGGGCTTTTCTTTCCCACTGGACACTGGATCCTGCAACAATGGTCTTTCCTTAGTTGTTTTCACCATCAAGAGACAGGAGTCAAATCTGAAGTCTGAACACATCTGCACCCCTGTGCGTCCATTCACTCCATAAACATTTACTAAACACCTACTGCGTACCAGGCAGTTTTATCTGCTAGGAGTATAGTAGCAGGGGAAAAAAAGAGACCAAGGCAGGCCCTCATGGGACTGACATCCTAGTGGAAGAGAGATGCACAGTAAACAAAAGCTAAAATGCCAGGGATTAACAAGCATTAGGAAGAAAAGCAGATCAGGAGAGAGGGACAGAGTGGGAAGGGGTGGGAGTGCAGCTTGTTGGAGCAGCCCTGAGTGAAGGCTGGGGCAGGGCACGCAGTCACCCTCAGAGCTGCCCTAGGCAGAGGTCAGGAAGGAGAAGAGGGAAAGGGGGCTTCACAGAGCAGCAGGGCAGCCAGTGAGGCTGCAGTACAGGAGCCGTGGGAAGAAGGCATTTTGGGAGTCAAATGATGACCGTCCCCCCTGGTATTTTCTTTTACTGCAATTCCCCTTTGCCCTCCTTCTCTTGAACATTTATTTGACCTTTTGCATCATGCTACAGACTGTGCAAGCTGGCTGACCTTTGGAATGAGAAAAATTAAAATATACTCACCCAACTGAAACTATGCTCATATGTGGCCTTTCAAAATTTCTAAACAAGCAGATGCCAAGGAGTGTGGACAAAGTTCATGCCTGTTTCTTTGCAATGGGTGCTTGCTGAAAGGAGTTTAGCTGAACTTAACTTCTCTACCAGTCCCAGGTACTTAGGGAGCATCATTCCTATCAGTGAGCAGAAGATCCCCATGGAGAGAAAAGAAATAACTACTCTTGAGCATCTACCACATACCATGCACTGTGCCTGACCCTGGGTAAGGCACTGATTTCATTTAATCTTCAAAGCCCTAGACAGTGGGCATGACCTCTTATGGAAGAGGAAACAGAGGGACAGAGACTCTGGCAATGCTAAAATGGGAGATAGTTCCAAGTGATCCCTCATTCAACACTGAAGAGCGGATGCATGCCAACTCCTCTTTCTGTGGGATTTCCCAGGCTAGAATACTGGCATGTGTTGCCATTCCTTCCTCCAGGGGGCTTTTCTTTCCCACTGGACACTGGATCCTGCAACAATGGTCTTTCCTTAGTTGTTTTCACCATCAAGAGACAGGAGTCAAATCTGAAGTCTGAACACATCTGCACCCCTGTGCGTCCATTCACTCCATAAACATTTACTAAACACCTACTGCGTACCAGGCAGTTTTATCTGCTAGGAGTATAGTAGCAGGGGAAAAAAAGAGACCAAGGCAGGCCCTCATGGGACTGACATCCTAGTGGAAGAGAGATGCACAGTAAACAAAAGCTAAAATGCCAGGGATTAACAAGCATTAGGAAGAAAAGCAGATCAGGAGAGAGGGACAGAGTGGGAAGGGGTGGGAGTGCAGCTTGTTGGAGCAGCCCTGAGTGAAGGCTGGGGCAGGGCACGCAGTCACCCTCAGAGCTGCCCTAGGCAGAGGTCAGGAAGGAGAAGAGGGAAAGGGGGCTTCACAGAGCAGCAGGGCAGCCAGTGAGGCTGCAGTACAGGAGCCGTGGGAAGAAGGCATTTTGGGAGTCAAATGATGACCGTCCCCCCTGGTATTTTCTTTTACTGCAATTCCCCTTTGCCCTCCTTCTCTTGAACATTTATTTGACCTTTTGCATCATGCTACAGACTGTGCAAGCTGGCTGACCTTTGGAATGAGAAAAATTAAAATATACTCACCCAACTGAAACTATGCTCATATGTGGCCTTTCAAAATTTCTAAACAAGCAGATGCCAAGGAGTGTGGACAAAGTTCATGCCTGTTTCTTTGCAATGGGTGCTTGCTGAAAGGAGGTTAGCTGAACTTAACTTCTACCAGTCCCAGGTACTTAGGGAGCATCATTCCTATCAGTGAGCAGAAGATCCCCATGGAGAGAAAAGAAATAACTACTCTTGAGCATCTACCACATACCATGCACTGTGCCTGACCCTGGGTAAGGCACTGATTTCATTTAATCTTCAAAGCCCTAGACAGTGGGCATGACCTCTTATGGAAGAGGAAACAGAGGGACAGAGACTCTGGCAATGCTAAAATGGGAGATAGTTCCAAGTGATCCCTCATTCAACACTGAAGAGCGGATGCGATGGCCTAGTCCTCCCCAAATTAAGAGAAAATCAGAATGGCAGAAGCTGGTTGAACTGGAAGCAGTTAGTGGAACAGGCCGATGTAGCTTTTGTTCTTCTAAGAGAATCCCTGAGTGAGAAGCAGAACAATGGAGCTCAAAACCAAAACCAAGCAAATAAAGAGCCAAACTGGCTGGCTAAAAGAGCCCCTCCTCCTTAAAGCCTTCCTGGCTACCCCACTCAGAATCACACTCTTTCCTCATTATGCCACAGCCTCCAGTTTTGTATTTCATACTCGGCATTCGACTAATAACTTCCCATCACAGCCTTTGTCCATCTCCTCCATCAAAGCATATGCTTTAGGTACAATGCTCAGCATAGTTGGAGCTCTATGAGTACTTGGTGACCTTGAACATAAGCACAGGGACCAGGACGTTAAGACAACTGTCTGTACTTGTGCCTTCAGCCTTTGAGTTATTATTAGAGATGTGTTACCAGATTCTGTGCCAGGCCAGAGGTGCTCAAAAATGTTAATTCCTGGGCTTCCCTGGTGGTCCAGTAGGTAAAGACACTGCCTTGCAGTGCAAGGGGCGCCGGTTCAATCCCTGGCCTGGTAAGATCCCATGTGCCGCAGAGTGGCTGGACTGATGTGTCCAGTTACTGAGCTGGGGCTCTGGAGCACATGCGCCCAGAAAAAAAAGAGAAGAGTTAATCCCTAGCTCTGTCCTTCGGGATGCAAAACAACAACAGAGCAGGCAAAGAAATGGGGCCCAGCACTGGCCTGAAGGTCACGCAGGCCTGGCTTGAAATCCCTGCTCTCACCGTGGGAGAATCCTTCCCCTACACCTTAGACTCCTCAACCAAAAATATAGAGGACCACTGAAAAAGCACTGAATGAAGGCACAATATGGACTATCTATAGGGTGACTAACCATCTTGATTTACTAAGAGGATCCCTGGAACGTGGGGCTTTCTGTGATAAGACCAGGAAAGTCTTGGACAAACCAGGACAAACTAGTACCCCTAAATGCCTGATACAGAGCCTGTAACACAGCAGGGCCTGATAAGCTGCAGTTTCCTCCACATCGAGCCCTGCCTCAAGCCCTCAGCTGTCCCAGCCAACCTCATCTCAGGCCTAAGGACATGTTTTGCACACTGCACTTGTGACCCTAACTCCTGTCCCCAAGCTTGTGTTTACAGAATGGAACAGCGGAGAACGCGGTACTGACTTGATGACCTTGGGGAGGGAGGTGGTGTCGAGCTGGTAAATGGACAGGTCGAAGAGGGTGGTGAAGTCCAGCGGGTTCTCATCACCCTCCTGGAGACACACGCGCAGCCGCTCGGACAGGGTGGCCGTGTTGGGCAGCATCATGTAGTCGGAAATCTGAAAGCCACAAGACAGTTCTTTTGCAGAGTAGGGGCTACGATTTACTCTGTCTGGATTCCAATGTCTCAGGTTTGAATTCGCAACATCTTTCCTCTCTTATTAAGACATCTTGCTGTTCATGACTACTGACAGCCAAACCTTAAATATGCCAATTTCTGTGCAAAGAAGTACCAAGATCACCAGGGTAAACCCCAGTGCTGGCAAAATCCAGCTCTGCCATGATCCATGAGGTGTGCACACAGCTGAACATGGCTTGAGAAACACACAACTCCACCTACAGGTCTCCTCGTTTGCGTGATCACTGATCGTAAGGGCTCAGACATCAGCTCAATTCTCAAGTTCCCATTCTCCTAGGTAGTTCTGTCTGCCACTTCAACCAACTAGAATTCCCTTTCTTAATTTTAGTTGGTGACCTTATTTTCTAGTTCAGTGAGAAAACAGAAGCAAGCATTTCAAAGTCTATCCTCTCTCCATCCACCAGCATCTGGGTATACTCTGCTTTCTCTCCTGTCCACCTGTGACCCTGGAGAAGACAACCCCTCTTTGGACACTAGACCCCAGTCCTCAACTAGCTGAGGACATGCCTGCAGACTGCTAAGAACCTTTAATGATAACATGTTGGTTACAGTAAAAGATGGGGAAAACCTATATGTCCCTAGATGGGTATACCGCAGTCAGTACACTGAAGTACAAACAATGGACAATATGGCTTTCAAAAAACAATCAAAAGAAAGCTCTTTATGAATGAATAAGGAAAAAGCACCCAGACATAATTTTTAAAAAGGTGCTAGACAGCATATGTACATTCCATACATACAGCACCATTTGGGTAAAAAATGAGGGAAGGAGAGTACACACACATGCATATTTGCTTATCTCTGTATAAACTATCTCTGGAAAACCATATGAGATACTGCTAAGATGGCTATCACTGGGGAGGGGAGCCAGGTGGCTGGGCAAAGGAAGAAGGGAGAGCCTTCATCGTGCCTACTTTTGAATTCCGAGCTATGGGAAGACATTACCTAGCCAAGTGATAAATTTAAGTTTAAATGAATGCACGCTGGCAACCTTAAGTTTGTGTGTTCCTAATTTCCCTTTGAATTGTGTTTAGCCTGGACTTCTCACAAGGCCAACTTGGTGACAGTCTTAAAAACTGGTCTCTGCATTCACTCACGATATACTGCTACACGTGCTCCAGCGCCAGCGCTTGGGGAGATGCGTCAGAGCGCAATGACAGTGAGACTTTGAGACACACAGGCTCGTTTTTTTCTACACTCCAGGCATCGTAAACTTCCCCAATCCTTAAACTGTTTTTTAGACGAGAAACAAAGGGGAAGCATCAACAAATAAATGCTCTTTCTAGCATGATTTGGCTGATGCAGAGGCTTAACCTCTAACAGGGAGGGGATGAAGGTGAGAGCAGGACACACACCAGCTATGGCACATGAATCAGTACAGCCCCAGCAATCCCAAAGGTCACTTCAGTGGTGTCCAACTCTGTGACTCTATGGAATAGCTCACCAGACTCCTCTGTCCGTGGGGATTCTCCAAGCAAGAATCCTGGAGTGGGTTACCATGCCCTCCTCCAGGGGATCTTCCCAACCCAGGGATTGAATCCATGTCTCTCATGTCTCTTGCACTGGCAGGTGAGCTCTTTACCACGGGCTGAGGACATGCCTGCAGACTGCTAAGAACCTTTAATGATAACATGTTGGTTACAGTAAAAGATGGGGAAAACCTATATGTCCCTAGATGGGTATACCGCAGTCAGTACACTGAAGTACAAACAATGGACAATATGGCTTTCAAAAAACAATCAAAAGAAAGCTCTTTATGAATGAATAAGGAAAAAGCACCCAGACATAATTTTTAAAAAGGTGCTAGACAGCATATGTACATTCCATACATACAGCACCATTTGGGTAAAAAATGAGGGAAGGAGAGTACACACACATGCATATTTGCTTATCTCTGTATAAACTATCTCTGGAAAACCATATGAGATACTGCTAAGATGGCTATCACTGGGGAGGGGAGCCAGGTGGCTGGGCAAAGGAAGAAGGGAGAGCCTTCATCGTGCCTACTTTTGAATTCCGAGCTATGGGAAGACATTACCTAGCCAAGTGATAAATTTAAGTTTAAATGAATGCACGCTGGCAACCTTAAGTTTGTGTGTTCCTAATTTCCCTTTGAATTGTGTTTAGCCTGGACTTCTCACAAGGCCAACTTGGTGACAGTCTTAAAAACTGGTCTCTGCATTCACTCACGATATACTGCTACACGTGCTCCAGCGCCAGCGCTTGGGGAGATGCGTCAGAGCGCAATGACAGTGAGACTTTGAGACACACAGGCTCGTTTTTTTCTACACTCCAGGCATCGTAAACTTCCCCAATCCTTAAACTGTTTTTTAGACGAGAAACAAAGGGGAAGCATCAACAAATAAATGCTCTTTCTAGCATGATTTGGCTGATGCAGAGGCTTAACCTCTAACAGGGAGGGGATGAAGGTGAGAGCAGGACACACACCAGCTATGGCACATGAATCAGTACAGCCCCAGCAATCCCAAAGGTCACTTCAGTGGTGTCCAACTCTGTGACTCTATGGAATAGCTCACCAGACTCCTCTGTCCGTGGGGATTCTCCAAGCAAGAATCCTGGAGTGGGTTACCATGCCCTCCTCCAGGGGATCTTCCCAACCCAGGGATTGAATCCATGTCTCTCATGTCTCTTGCACTGGCAGGTGAGCTCTTTACCACGGGCACCGCCTGGGAATCTCCGGATAGACAGACAAAATGTGGTATATCCATTCATGCGATGGAATGTTACTCAACCATAAAACGGATTTAAGCAACATGGATGAATGTCAGCACTGCTTCCCTCAACCTGTGACACTCTAGGACTGGCAGCTGCCAGGCACCATCCACTCAGAGTTGGGTCCTGTGAAACCTGAAAAGCAAATTCCTGGTTGTATCCCAAATTCTTTTGCTTTGGGGAACTTATATTACTTTTCAGGGGGAATTTAAGCACAACAGCCTCACATTTCATGTTTCCACGTGAGGGAATATTTTAGACACAGGGCTCTTGTGTTCCCTAACCTGAGTCAGTCCTAAGTGTCTTAGCTAAGTCAGTCCTCAGCTGAGGTCTCTGGGCACCTCATGCTACCCACAGTCAAAAAATAATTTTCCTGACATGTCAGCATTTACGAAACACAGAAGTAAGTGAAGCAGGAGACTTCTGAGTTAGGAGCCCTAGGCTTGGTTCCCAGTTCTGTAACTGCTGGTTCTTGGGGCATACTGCAGTTGTGCAGAATTTCAGTCTTGTTTATAAAATGAGACTAAGACCATCTACCGCCCAGGACTGTGGTGTGGTTTAAACAAGATGATTTACGTGGAAGTATGTGATATACAGTGCCTGGTATTAATATATAACAAATACTAGAGTTTTTAAAAGTCTCGATAGACCTGTAACCCTTTTATACACTTTAGTTTTGTTTTTTTTTAAAGAATAACCTTTATTTATTTTTGGCTGTGCTGGGTCTTTGCTGATGTGTGGGTTTAGCTGCTCTGTGGTATGTGGGATCTTCCCGGGTCAAGGATCAAACCTGTGTCTCCTGCATTGGCAGACAGGTTCTTATCCACTGAGCCACAAGGGAAGCCCTACACTTTAGTTTAACAAGTGAAATTTATGTCTATTAATTGAGGCCTCACAATTACCCTGTAGCACAGAGAACACAGGCATTAATATCCCTGAAACTAATGAGAAAACAAAGATGAAAAAAAGGTCAGAAATAACCTGTTTAAGGTTGCAAGACTCATGGTGGAGCAGGCCGAGAATGCAGTTAGTGGTTCCCATTCCAGTGCTTGTCTTTTATTTACAAAAAAAATATTTATACATATATATATATATATATACACACATACACACACACACATATATATATTTACTTGGCTGTGCTGGGTCTTAGTTTCAGCATGAGGGAACTTCTTCTGCAGCATGTGGGATCTAATTCCCTGACCAGGGATTGAATCCGGCCCCCTGCATTGGGAGTACACTGTCTTAGCCACTGGACCACCAGGGAAGTCCCTCCAGTGCTGGTCTTACCACTCTCCCATGTCTGATTAAGTATTATCATAATGTCTTCAGGACTGTTATTCCAAAAGGCAACAAAAATAGAATTTAAAATTTAAATTCTGATGATCTTTGTTTATGAAAAATTATTTTTATATCCTTTTTTTTTAAGATTTATTTATTTATTTGGCTGTGTCAGGTGTGGTATGTATGTGGGATCTGGTTCCATGACCAGGGATTGAACTCTGGCCCCTGCATTAGAGACTTGGAGTCTTAACCACTAGACCACCAGGAAAGTCCCAATATATCCTTCATATTTTTGAAAGAAGTATTTCTATAGAGATACTGATTCTGATAGTTTTAGCCAGACAGCATATATTAAGTTCCAATAATTACATATACAGAGAGAGGCTCCCACCCCACTGAATTCTCTGACTAATTATATAATTTACTGATTTACTATTATTTTTCTTACAGCATGAGTTTCATCTTGCCAAAAAGCATCACTTCTTGCTATCTGTGCTTACAGATAAGGTAAGAGAGAGAGATTCTTTTGGAACTGTTAGAGTGGTGCTGAGAAACTCGACCCATTTTTCATTTCAAAGTTTTTAAACAATTCATAGCTTCTTACCTCTGGGTCCTCGGCATCAATCTGGTTTAGGTGGATGTCTTCTGTTGTAAGCCACTGGAAAACAACATCCTAAATTTTAAAAAATTAACACGGAATTACACACTGGGTATTTAAGAAAGCTGCAGGCAGGACTAGAGAATTAAATCAATCAAGAAAAATGATGAAGGGAAAGAGACCATACAGCAATGATTTGAAAAAGGTAGCTACCCCTGTCTTGGTGAAATCGTATGAATACTTAAAAGTTTTCCTCACTCTAGTGCTATTTTTATCATTAGAAATTTATTGATTATCTTAGGGCACTCAAGCCTTTAACTACAAGCCAGAATTTATTAAAATTTGTTCACAATTCTGAAACAATCCCTGTATAATGTGCTTATGACAGTCTGGACTTAAAAAGTAGAATACAACAAGATGCCCCCTGAATGTGACTAAAGACAATGGAACTCCATGTAGATTCTACAGAAGGAACATAGTTCATTAATGAGAAAGCTCGGTGCGACCTTCTCCCTCTGATGAGTCAGTCACCAGCATCACACCACCATCCAGCTCGAGGTGGCCACCCTGACATCCTTCCCAGGACATGTTTCCTTGGCACTAACCATGCCTTCCCCTCATTTCCAACTTCAATCAGCTACCAGTCCCACCATAACCCCTCCTACATCCCCTGGCCAACCCTTCCCCCAACTCGCAGCTTCACTCAGGTCCTTGTCCCTCTTTGCCTCACTGACCCAACCAGGCCCCTAACTGGCTATAGGTTGCCCTCTCCCTTCCATCTTCCACACTCACAGACCTGACTATGCCCAAGGCTGCTGGACACGTCTATAATGGCTCGTTGTTGCTCTTCCGAGTTGGAGTTCCAACGCTCTATACGTGAGGCCCTGGTTGGGAGTGCTCCTCCCTGCCTCCCCGGGGTGGCTCCCAGCCCAGATGACTCCCAGTGCTTTAACACTCACCACATTCTTCTAGATTTACTTTCATTTCTCTCTCTCAATGTGCTATACATTTCTTCAGAGCAGAGACTGTGCCTGAAAACCCCCCCTTTATGTGTGAGAGTCTATTTGGAACTGTTAGAGTGGTGCTGAGAAACTCGACCCATTTTTCATTTCAAAGTTTTAAACAATTCATAGCTTCTACCTCTGGGTCCTCGGCATCAATCTGGTTTAGGTGGATGTCTTCTGTTGTAAGCCACTGGAAAACAACATCCTAAATTTTAAAAAATTAACACGGAATTACACACTGGGTATTTAAGAAAGCTGCAGGCAGGACTAGAGAATTAAATCAATCAAGAAAAATGATGAAGGGAAAGAGACCATACAGCAATGATTTGAAAAAGGTAGCTACCCCTGTCTTGGTGAAATCGTATGAATACTTAAAAGTTTTCCTCACTCTAGTGCTATTTTTATCATTAGAAATTTATTGATTATCTTAGGGCACTCAAGCCTTTAACTACAAGCCAGAATTTATTAAAATTTGTTCACAATTCTGAAACAATCCCTGTATAATGTGCTTATGACAGTCGGGACTTAAAAAGTAGAATACAACAAGATGCCCCCTGAATGTGACTAAAGACAATGGAACTCCATGTAGATTCTACAGAAGGAACATAGTTCATTAATGAGAAAGCTCGGTGCGACCTTCTCCCTCTGATGAGTCAGTCACCAGCATCACACCACCATCCAGCTCGAGGTGGCCACCCTGACATCCTTCCCAGGACATGTTTCCTTGGCACTAACCATGCCTTCCCCTCATTTCCAACTTCAATCAGCTACCAGTCCCACCATAACCCCTCCTACATCCCCTGGCCAACCCTTCCCCCAACTCGCAGCTTCACTCAGGTCCTTGTCCCTCTTTGCCTCACTGACCCAACCAGGCCCCTAACTGGCTATAGGTTGCCCTCTCCCTTCCATCTTCCACACTCACAGACCTGACTATGCCCAAGGCTGCTGGACACGTCTATAATGGCTCGTTGTTGCTCTTCCGAGTTGGAGTTCCAACGCTCTATACGTGAGGCCCTGGTTGGGAGTGCTCCTCCCTGCCTCCCCGGGGTGGCTCCCAGCCCAGATGACTCCCAGTGCTTTAACACTCACCACATTCTTCTAGATTTACTTTCATTTCTCTCTCTCTCAATGTGCTATACATTTCTTCAGAGCAGAGACTGTGCCTGACTCACCCTTCTATCCTTAGTGCCTGGCATATAATGGGATCTGAATAGCTGGTTTTAAATGAATAGATGAGGGCTTCCCCTGGTGGTCCAGTGGGTAAGGACACCACCTTGCAGTGCAAGGGGCGCTGGTTCGATCCCTGGCCTGGGAAGATCCCACATGCCGCGGAGCGGCTGGACCAATGTGTCCAATTACTGAGCCGGAGCTCTGGGGCGCATGTGCCTACAGCCGGCGCTCTGTGATGACAGAGGCCACCGCGATGGGAGGCCCACAGGAGCCAAAGAACAAAGATGGATGAAAATAGAGAAATGGAAGACCAATACAAGTGGCCCGCCCATCCCCCCTCCCTCCCCACCCCACTCCCCAAAAAGATATATAAATAAATGTTTAAAAATAAATAAATAAATAAATGAATAGATGAACTCACAAGTTATTTTTTAGATGACATGAAAACCATATATATTATTCATTAGTGTGATAAAAGAGAAGAGCTTACCATGATTTTGCTGTTTTCTTCTTTATCCAAGTATTGGTCACTGAACATGTGGCATGAGCCAAGCACTGCCAGTTTCCCACCTTGGTTCTGTTGATGACAAAGTGTGTCAGCTATTCAGATCCCCAAAACGTGCAGCCTAGTCACCAAGCACTCATCATCACAATCATGTGGGCAAAGGTCTTCTACGCTAAGTGCCGATTCACAGGGGCATTTTAGTGGTCTAGAAATGTCCATTATGACAACTGTATTCCAGCCTGCCTCTCAATCTAGACACTTCTACATCCAAGTGGCGCTAGTCCCCAACTCGCAGCTTCACTCAGGTCCTTGTCCCTCTTTGCCTCACTGACCCAACCAGGCCCCTAACTGGCTATAGGTTGCCCTCTCCTTCCATCTTCCACACTCACAGACCTGACTATGCCCAAGGCTGCTGGACACGTCTATAATGGCTCGTTGTTGCTCTTCCGAGTTGGAGTTCCAACGCTCTATACGTGAGGCCCTGGTTGGGAGTGCTCCTCCCTGCCTCCCCGGGGTGGCTCCCAGCCCAGATG
This sequence comes from Tragulus kanchil, assembly GCA_022376925.1. NCBI lineage: Eukaryota > Metazoa > Chordata > Mammalia > Artiodactyla > Tragulidae > Tragulus > Tragulus kanchil. The sequence goes on along the minus strand of JAIOJX010000031.1, from coordinate 22,276,832 downwards.
ACTCCCAGTGCTTTAACACTCACCACATTCTTCTAGATTTACTTTCATTTCTCTCTCTCTCAATGTGCTATACATTTCTTCAGAGCAGAGACTGTGCCTGACTCACCCTTCTATCCTTAGTGCCTGGCATATAATGGGATCTGAATAGCTGGTTTTAAATGAATAGATGAGGGCTTCCCCTGGTGGTCCAGTGGGTAAGGACACCACCTTGCAGTGCAAGGGGCGCTGGTTCGATCCCTGGCCTGGGAAGATCCCACATGCCGCTGGAGCGGCTGGACCAATGTGTCCAATTACTGAGCCGGAGCTCTGGGGCGCATGTGCCTACAGCCGGCGCTCTGTGATGACAGAGGCCACCGCGATGGGAGGCCCACAGGAGCCAAAGAACAAAGATGGATGAAAATAGAGAAATGGAAGACCAATACAAGTGGCCCGCCCATCCCCCTGCCTCCCACCCCACTCCCCAAAAAGATATATAAATAAATGTTTAAAAATAAATAAATAAATAAATGAATAGATGAACTCACAAGTTATTTTTTAGATGACATGAAAACCATATATATTATTCATTAGTGTGATAAAAGAGAAGAGCTTACCATGATTTTGCTGTTTTCTTCTTTATCCAAGTATTGGTCACTGAACATGTGGCATGAGCCAAGCACTGCCAGTTTCCCACCTTGGTTCTGTTGATGACAAAGTGTGTCAGCTATTCAGATCCCCAAAACGTGCAGCCTAGTCACCAAGCACTCATCATCACAATCATGTGGGCAAAGGTCTTCTACGCTAAGTGCCGATTCACAGGGGCATTTTAGTGGTCTAGAAATGTCCATTATGACAACTGTATTCCAGCCTGCCTCTCAATCTAGACACTTCTACATCCAAGTGGCGCTAGTGGCCTCCTGCACTGTCAGCATTCTTTCTTCCTCCATCTCTCACACATATATATATGTATGTATAGAGATATTTTATTCAGCTGTGCTGGGTCTTCCTTGCAGTGCATGAGCTCTAGAGCATGTGGGCTTAGCTGCTCTATAGCATGTGGGATCTTAGTTCTCTTGCAGTGGAAATCAGATTCTTAGGACCACCAGGAAAGTCCCTCTGTCTATTTTAAAACATAGAGCACATTTTATTTTGCAATAAGAAAAAAAGAGGGCAGAAATAAAAATACAAAATGAAATCAGTTTCTAGAAATATCACAAAGCAGGGAGATACAGTTGTAATGGCACTGGAAAGGAATGACCCCTAAACTACAGATGCTGGGCTACAAATACACAAATTCTGTAAATAAAATTTGCAAAATAAACTCTAAATGGTCCCACATTAAAAGCAAATGCTTCAGAGAAAAAATAATATGATTATTACATCATACCCACTGCAAACAGATCAGTTACTGAGAACAGGAAATGAGTTGGGTGGAATTCTACAAGAAAGAACAGGGAAATGACTGACCTGAGCTGCGCTGTGATTTGAATCCCTATAGGCAAGTAAATACATACACCTCTAATCACCGACTTATCTTTTCCTTAATAAACAGTTGACCTTTGAATGAACATGGGTTTGAACTGCATGGATTCACTTAAAAGCGAAGTTTTTCAACAGTAACTACTGTACTGCACAAACCATATTATTCATTAGTGTGATAAAAGAGAAGAGCTTACCATGATTTTGCTGTTTTCTTCTTTATCCAAGTATTGGTCACTGAACATGTGGCATGAGCCAAGCACTGCCAGTTTCCCACCTTGGTTCTGTTGATGACAAAGTGTGTCAGCTATTCAGATCCCCAAAACGTGCAGCCTAGTCACCAAGCACTCATCATCACAATCATGTGGGCAAAGGTCTTCTACGCTAAGTGCCGATTCACAGGGGCATTTTAGTGGTCTAGAAATGTCCATTATGACAACTGTATTCCAGCCTGCCTCTCAATCTAGACACTTCTACATCCAAGTGGCGCTAGTGGCCTCCTGCACTGTCAGCATTCTTTCTTCCTCCATCTCTCACACATATATATATGTATGTATAGAGATATTTTATTCAGCTGTGCTGGGTCTTCCTTGCAGTGCATGAGCTCTAGAGCATGTGGGCTTAGCTGCTCTATAGCATGTGGGATCTTAGTTCTCTTGCAGTGGAAATCAGATTCTTAGGACCACCAGGAAAGTCCCTCTGTCTATTTTAAAACATAGAGCACATTTTATTTTGCAATAAGAAAAAAAGAGGGCAGAAATAAAAATACAAAATGAAATCAGTTTCTAGAAATATCACAAAGCAGGGAGATACAGTTGTAATGGCACTGGAAAGGAATGACCCCTAAACTACAGATGCTGGGCTACAAATACACAAATTCTGTAAATAAAATTTGCAAAATAAACTCTAAATGGTCCCACATTAAAAGCAAATGCTTCAGAGAAAAAATAATATGATTATTACATCATACCCACTGCAAACAGATCAGTTACTGAGAACAGGAAATGAGTTGGGTGGAATTCTACAAGAAAGAACAGGGAAATGACTGACCTGAGCTGCGCTGTGATTTGAATCCCTATAGGCAAGTAAATACATACACCTCTAATCACCGACTTATCTTTTCCTTAATAAACAGTTGACCTTTGAATGAACATGGGTTTGAACTGCATGGATTCACTTAAAAGCGAAGTTTTTCAACAGTAACTACTGTACTGCACAATCCATGGTTGATTGAATTCACAGATGCAAACTGCACATATGGAGGCCTGGCTCCATTACACTTGGTTTTCCACTGTGCAGCCGGTAAGCACCTCTAAGCCCTGCATTGTATTTTCTTTTTCCTACCTCATTTATTTCAAATAAGTTGCAGATCGTCCTTTAATCCTTTTATTCTATCCTGATAGACTATACCATTGTCTTCAGCTTCTTTTTCCAGCATTCGACTGTAACTTATTCCAATTAAATAAAAGTATGGTTACTCAGGACCAATTTGCTCCTTCACAGTTAATGAGTCTATCCCAGTAAACCAAAGACCTGGAAAGGCTCTTGATGACCCAGTAAAGGCAATGGCCCTGGGCAAGGAGGCAGATCCCACCCCCCGACCCGTAATGCTGACCTGGCCCCGCTCATGGGTTCCAGATACAGCCTCTCCCTGGGATCACTGCCTCATCTCACCAGCAACAGTCATAGGCAACCACCTCCCTGAAAGGCTGTGTTTATAAGGCAGGGCTGACATCCTATTAGGAGGAGAAAATGAGCTTTAAGTAGCCAGGCAATTAGCAGATGATAATCTCATGAGTTCCAGAAGAATCGCCATACTTAGCACAGAATTGTGTACCTACCCACCAGATACTCCATACAAATCCACTGATTAAGCCAGGTAAAATCTCTATGCCTGGTTAAAAACTTAAGTTCTGGTATTACATACAATACCAGAGGCCCTTTAGAATGGTGTCTCATGACTTTCGTGCCTCTCAACAGACATTTTATGTAAACCAGTTATTTCCACATCTTGAATTCTAAAACAGTACTTCTCTCTGTTTAGGAGAGACTAACTATACCAATTTTGTCGAAATATCATCTTTTAAGCATTGCATAAATATTTATTTACTTCATAGTAAAACAATGTCAGAGCTTCTAAATATCAGAGGGAAAAGTAATAGCTAGGTCCCATGAGGAAAAACAGGATCATATTGAGCTTGAGACATGAGGATCTCTGGGGAGAAACTGGGAGGTCACTGGTGAATTCCACAACTTGGTAGACAGATGAAGGTATAGGTTAGCGAACATGAACTAGAAGGCAGTGGATACGCGGGGTGATGAGTAGGAAGGCTGTGTCCCCTGGAACCACTTGAACCCACATTTTGCAGGTATTCCAGGATGAGAACTGAACAACCAGTCTTCTGAAACGTTTTCCTGGGATGCACTAAAATGCCAGCAGCACAATTCTGTAGTGTAGTTTGCTAACATTCTATTCAGCATCCTTTTATTCTATCCTGATAGACTATACCATTGTCTTCAGCTTCTTTTTCCAGCATTCGACTGTAACTTATTCCAATTAAATAAAAGTATGGTTACTCAGGACCAATTTGCTCCTTCACAGTTAATGAGTCTATCCCAGTAAACCAAAGACCTGGAAAGGCTCTTGATGACCCAGTGAAGGCAATGGCCCTGGGCAAGGAGGCAGATCCCACCCCCCGACCCGTAATGCTGACCTGGCCCCGCTCATGGGTTCCAGATACAGCCTCTCCCTGGGATCACTGCCTCATCTCACCAGCAACAGTCATAGGCAACCACCTCCCTGAAAGGCTGTGTTTATAAGGCAGGGCTGACATCCTATTAGGAGGAGAAAATGAGCTTTAAGTAGCCAGGCAATTAGCAGATGATAATCTCATGAGTTCCAGAAGAATCGCCATACTTAGCACAGAATTGTGTACCTACCCACCAGATACTCCATACAAATCCACTGATTAAGCCAGGTAAAATCTCTATGCCTGGTTAAAAACTTAAGTTCTGGTATTACATACAATACCAGAGGCCCTTTAGAATGGTGTCTCATGACTTTCGTGCCTCTCAACAGACATTTTATGTAAACCAGTTATTTCCACATCTTGAATTCTAAAACAGTACTTCTCTCTGTTTAGGAGAGACTAACTATACCAATTTTGTCGAAATATCATCTTTTAAGCATTGCATAAATATTTATTTACTTCATAGTAAAACAATGTCAGAGCTTCTAAATATCAGAGGGAAAAGTAATAGCTAGGTCCCATGAGGAAAAACAGGATCATATTGAGCTAGAGACATGAGGATCTCTGGAGAGAAACTGGGAGGTCACTGGTGAATTCCACAACTTGGTAGACAGATGAAGGTATAGGTTAGCGAACATGAACTAGAAGGCAGTGGATACGCGGGGTGATGAGTAGGAAGGCTGTGTCCCCTGGAACCACTTGAACCCACATTTTGCAGGTATTCCAGGATGAGAACTGAACAACCAGTCTTCTGAAACGTTTTCCTGGGATGCACTAAAATGCCAGCAGCACAATTCTGTAGTGTAGTTTGCTAAATCAACTTCCCTCTGAATGTGTTCTCTTACACTGAGGGTGAGAGCTAACAGTCAGAGACAGCAAGAGGCTACACTGGAAAAGCTCTGGATTTAGAGTAAGAGCTAGGTTTTGGTCTTGACACCATCCATGACTGGCCACTCCACTGTTTCTCCATAAGTAAAATGTAATTCATTGAAATTCTACTTCACAGGACTATTGTGAAGACCAATGAAAACATATGGGCATTTCCTGGTGGTCCAGTGCTTAGGACTCCACGCTTCTACTGCAGGGGGCATGGGTTCAGTCCCTAGTTGGGAACTCAGACTGCCCATAACAGCTCAGCCAAAATATAAAAAAGAGAGAGCGAGCGAAAGCCAATATATGAAACCCCTATAGAAACAATTAAGTAGTTCTTACAATTTCAGTAATAAAAATTACATATCCACCCACATCTAAGAAAGGCTGTACCTTTGAGTGACAGAAAGCCAGGATGGGTCTGTTTAGCGGGAAACAGACAGAGCCTGTGGACAGAACAGCTACTGCTGGTTTCATGACATTCAGTGTGGCACCAAAAGGGTAGACAAAGGTCAGAGCCCTGAAAAAAACATTCAAGTTTTTATTGAATAAAAAAAAATGTTCAAGATAATCTCAGTGTTTCCTGAGCAAGTCACAATCAAACATAAAATCTTCTATAACCTCTGGTTTGTTAACTCGAAAATCAGTACAGAGTGGGACGTCTGGCTTGTGAGAGGGGACCTCTCAGTCGCGCACAGAGAAAGAACGACTTAAAAATGGGTGACATTGAAAAGGACAAGATTCTTGTTCAGAAGTGTGCCCAGTGCCATACTGTGGAAAAGGGAGGCTAGCACAAGACTGGGCCAAACCTCCATAGTCTGTTCGGGTGAAAGACAGGCCAGGCTCCTGGATTCTTACACAGATACCAACAAGAACAAAGGCATTGCCTGGGGAGAAGAGACGCTGATGGAGTACCTAGAGAATCCCAAGAAGTACATCCCTGGCACAAAAATGATCTTCGCTGGCATTAAGAAGAAGGGACAGAGGGAACACTTGATAGCTTACCTCACAAAAGCTACTAATGAGTAACAGTTGGCCACTGCCTTATTTATTATTGAAACAGAAGTGTCTCATGACTTTTTTTTTTTTTCTAAAGATTTATTTTTTTATTTATTTTGGCGGGGGTGGGGTGGGGAGGGAGGGGCATGGGCGGGCCACTTCTATTGGTCTTTCATTTGTCCATTTTTTTCATCCATCTTTGTTCTTTGGCCCATGTGGGCCTCCCATCGCGGTGGCCTCTGTTGTCGCAGAGCACCGGCTCTGGGTGCATGCGCTCCAGAGCTCCAGCTCGGTAATTGAACACATCGGTCCAGCTGCTCTGCGGCACGTGGGATCCTCCCAAGCCAGGGATCGAACCGGCACCCCTTGCACTGCAAGGTGGTGTCCTTACCCACTGGACCACCAGGGAAGCCCTCTCATGACTTTTTAAGTGTACCATATTTAAATTGATCTCATACACTAGAATTCAGATCATGAACGGCTGATGGAATAATTCTGTTGGACAGTCCCAATTTAAATAAGATTGGTTTGTGGCTAAACAAATATGGTCAGGTTTTTCAATTTTGATAGTAATTCCAGTTCAATTAAGTACTATCACTGTTTTCCCATTCTAAGGAGACAACTGAACTTGAATAAGGAATGTTAACTTTGCAAGGAGATGGTGAATGTCTTCTCAAACCCCTGTAAGAGATTGGTTTTATATTTAGATTTCTATAACTGGTTATATTAGTATATTTAAATACTGAAAAAGTCCCTTCACTGTCTCACTGAACAGTGGAAGCATCACAAATGTTTCAAGTTGTGTTCATTAGTCTGTTAAGGCAAAGGTTGAAGATACACTGATCACATCCACTTTATCGTTTTGGTCTTAATTTAATTGCCAATTTAATTAAAATTCTCTAAAGTACAGCCTTTTACTTAATGCAAGGCATTTTAGTGTGGCTTATGTATAACATCAAAGAATATTTAGCACCTCACAGTTTATAGATGATCTTTAAAATCAGATCCTTTTAAAATTAACAGAATATGTTAGCAAACTTTGTGCATTCTTCACAGAGTCAGGCTAAGTTATCATTCAGGATTGCCTTTTAAACAGGAATTCAGAAACACAACTGTAGAACTACTTGTACATGTGTGATCGGTGGTGGTGCTTCTGCCAACTCATTAGAAGGGTTAAAGTCGAGGGGCTGTATCATTAGCTCAGATTTGTAAATTATCTCATCATAGAGCTTAAGAATTAAAACAAAAAAGAAAATCAGTATAACTCTAGCTGTAAGTTTAATAAAACATGTTTAGAAATGTGAAATTACAATGTACAATCATCTGTGTAAATGACTAACTGAAAGAACTGAAGTAGTCCCTATGGAGGAAGTGGAAGAAGAGGGGGCTTCATCTAAGAACTGAACCAGAGCTACACATGAGCCTGCTCTGTGTAACCATGTTAGGTGCAGTTTCCTCCTCCTTATAAACCTGACTGGTGTTATCCTAAGCATGAATGTCTGCCATTGGAAGGCTGGTGAGTGGCTGAGTACTTATACGAATAGAGGCATCTATTTATCCCACACTGGACACTTCGACACAGGCCTGCCTCAGAGGGTCTTCCAAAGGACTCTACTCCCCACTGTTCTAACAAAAGCTGTGAATACCTAGAGGGAATCAGTACTTGGGCAATTTTCTCCTGAAAAAGGTGTGGGACTGAGGGGCCAAGGCTGAGGTGCACTTCTGGGTGAGGCCAGCCTCTGCTGGAGGGTCTAGGGCTTCACTGAAAGAAAAATGGAGGGACTTCCCTTGTGATGCCTCCTACCTTACCAGCAGTCGCACAAGCACTGCCTCACTGGAGTTTCCCAACAGCTCTGTAAGACTAATGTTACCCCCATCACCCAGACATAGCAACTAAAGCTAGCAGTTACTTAGTCTTGGGTCACCCTGCAAGTAAGGCATGAAATCAGCAACTTCTAAATCCTTTGAAATCCAAGTCCACAGTTCTTTTACCTACTCACCAAGAATCAAACTGATTCCTGAATGTCCAAAAATTTAACCTATGTGTTGCTACATATCTTTCCCCTTTATGACGTTACCGTGGTTTCATATTGAGGAAAGTTTTTTTGTACTCTAAGACTATAAAATATTCACTTATAGTTTCTTTTAATACTATTATGGTTTGATTTTTAATATTTTAAAATTTATTTTACTATAAAATAACCTTTATCGTCTACGTGTTTTGGGTCTGATTTCTAAATTTTTTATTTTTCACTATTTCTGCATTAGTATTTTAACTACCAGACCTCTGCAATATGCTTTAATAATACAAAAATATTCAACTTCTTGGGGCAAAATATCCCAAAGTAAAAAGGTAAACTGGGGGGCTTCCATGGTGGTCCAGTGGGTAAGGACACTGCCTTGCAGTGCAAGGGGCGCCGGTTCGATCCCTGGCCTGGGAAGATCCCACATGCTGCAAAGCGGCTGGACCGATGTGTCCAACTATCGAGCCGGAGCTCTGAGCGCATGCGCCCAGGGCCAGTGCTCTGCAACAAGTGAGGCCACTGTGATGGGAGGCCCACACAGGCCTAAGCATGAATGTCTGCCATTGGAAGGCTGGTGAGTGGCTGAGTACTTATACGAATAGAGGCATCTATTTATCCCACACTGGACACTTGACACAGGCCTGCCTCAGAGGGTCTTCCAAAGGACTCTACTCCCCACTGTTCTAACAAAAGCTGTGAATACCTAGAGGGAATCAGTACTTGGGCAATTTTCTCCTGAAAAAGGTGTGGGACTGAGGGGCCAAGGCTGAGGTGCACTTCTGGGTGAGGCCAGCCTCTGCTGGAGGGTCTAGGGCTTCACTGAAAGAAAATGGAGGGACTTCCTTGTGATGCCTCCTACCTTACCAGCAGTCGCACAAGCACTGCCTCACTGGAGTTTCCCAACAGCTCTGTAAGACTAATGTTACCCCCATCACCCAGACATAGCAACTAAAGCTAGCAGTTACTTAGTCTTGGGTCACCCTGCAAGTAAGGCATGAAATCAGCAACTTCTAAATCCTTTGAAATCCAAGTCCACAGTTCTTTTACCTACTCACCAAGAATCAAACTGATTCCTGAATGTCCAAAAATTTAACCTATGTGTTGCTACATATTTTTCCCCCTTTATGACGTTACCGTGGTTTCATATTGAGGAAAGTTTTTTTGTACTCTAAGACTATAAAATATTCACTTATAGTTTCTTTTAATACTATTATGGTTTGATTTTTAATATTTTAAAATTTATTTTACTATAAAATAACCTTTATCGTCTACGTGTTTTGGGTCTGATTTCTAAATTTTTTATTTTTCACTATTTCTGCATTAGTATTTTAACTACCAGACCTCTGCAATATGCTTTAATAATACAAAAATATTCAACTTCTTGGGGCAAAATATCCCAAAGTAAAAAGGTAAACTGGGGGGCTTCCATGGTGGTCCAGTGGGTAAGGACACTGCCTTGCAGTGCAAGGGGCGCCGGTTCGATCCCTGGCCTGGGAAGATCCCACATGCTGCAAAGCGGCTGGACCGATGTGTCCAACTATCGAGCCGGAGCTCTGGAGCGCATGCGCCCAGGGCCAGTGCTCTGCAACAAGTGAGGCCACTGTGATGGGAGGCCCACACAGGCCAAAGAACAAAGATGGATGAAAAAAATGGACAAATAAAAGACCAACAGAAGTGGCCAGAAAAAAAAAAAAAGAATATTTAAAAAAAAAGAAAAAAGGTAAACTGGGAAAAAATAATTGCATTACATAGAGGCCTTATAAATGAGTAAGATAAACCATCAACGTAAAAAATAGACAAAAAGCAGTGAACAGGAAATTCACAAAATAAACACAGTCAATAAATTTTAAAAGCCATCCCATTCATAACAATCAAAGAACTTCCAGTTAAAATAAAATGCTACCATTTTCAATAGAATATTCTATGCTGACATGAGAGGAAAGGGGCGTGTTCATAGGGACAACAAATGTCACAAGGGCCTGGAGGGTGACTTCGCAATGCACCACATTTGGCAATGCATCAGCTGCAAGATCTTTGACCCAGAAAAGGTAAGAATCTGGCCTACTAAGATATTAGCTTAAGTACTCAAAAACTGTACATACAAAGATGTTCACTTTGTGCTTTTCTATTTATGATAACAAATATAAAACTGAGGTGCACAGGGAATCCTGGCATGCTGCAGTCCATCAGGTCACAAAGAGTCAGACGCTACTTAGCAACTAAACAACAACAACATAAAAGTGTTTATAATAACAGCAAGGAAAAGAAATTAAGAGTCCAAGCCTTGGAGCAGATTGCCTAGCTTACGAACTCAGTTCTGACACTTACTAGTCAAGAAAGCTTGGGCAATTAAACTCTCTTGTTAACCTGTCAATAAGCTTAGAGGTTGCTGTGAGGATTACCTGAGGTAATAACATATGCCCATGACACAGTAAGTGCTCATTAAATGTTATGTGGTGGGCTTCCCTGGTGGTTCAGTGGGTAAGGACACCGCCTTACAGTACAAGGGGCGCCGGTTCGATCCCTGGCCTGGGAAGATCCCACGTGCTGCGGAGCGGCTGGACCCATGTGTCCAACTACCGAGCCAGAGCTCTGGAGCACATGCGCCCAGAGCTGGTGCTCTGCGACAACAGAGGCCACCGCGATGGGAGGCCCACGCGGGCCAAAGAACAAAGACGGATGAAAATGGACAAATGAAACACCAACAGAAGTGGCCCGCCCGCTCCCCTCCCTCCCACCCCACTCCCACCAAAATAAATAAATAAATCTTTAAAAAAAAAAAAGTTATGTGGTACTACTAAGGCAAAATATTATAAAATCACCTAAATGTTCAGTAAGAGACTGGTTAGATTAGGATACACCCAATTTAATCCAGTCATTATTAAAAGGATAAAGTGTTTTCCTTCCTATTTTTATATATGAAAAAAAATTGTTTTAATCTAAATATTGTTTAGAAGGATTATCTTTCAGGAGAGGGGTATGGATTTTGAGTGGAGGACTTCTATTTCTCCCTTTTAAACTGATCAAACTAGTTTTTTGATGAGAACCAGTTTTTTTTATCAGAAATGAAAACTCTTCAAATGACTGGCTGTCCTCTTCACGTGGCCTCGGGGAACACACTCACTGGGCATTGTTTCCACTGCTCTCCTCCTCAAGGATCCCTGGCACGGCCTTGCCTGAAGCTCGGCTAATCTCCCTTGAAGAAAAAAAAATTAACACAAAATTTAGGAATTTCATACTCCATTCATTAATAATAGTAACCATGAATCAGACACAAGGGATGTTCAGACTTATTTAAAATACAATTCTTAAAAATTAAATAAAGGTACGCCTACACACCTACATCTCTTCTGGGAAGCTTGCAAAAGTTACTATGAAAATATGAGAGTTAGTTTCTCTTTCTTGAGTCCTGAAGGAAAGGTTCAAACATGCATTAGACCCACATTCTAGTCTTGTATTCCATACTCTGTATCTTCAGACCCAGCAGAGTACCTGGCAAGTTCGTGTGGAACGAATCATTTTAGATGCAGGGAAAAGCTCCCAGAGGGCCCCTGATGTCAACCCTCGTGCATTCAGGTCCCGCTCTCTCAAAGCTCTTAATTTCTGTTTTAGGACCCAATGGATAAGAAGAAACTAATTTCACCTCGGGCTCTCGGCGGGGAGAATGTGAGGCAACTGCGCCAGCAGGGCCGTCTATGGCCTCTGCCACAGTGGCCAGTTCATAATGGGCATGTGGCCGAGGTCAGCTCAAGCTGAGCACGCCTCAGATCTGCTTTTGCAGAGAATGCTGGAACCAAGGCCTGCACTCTTGCCCTAACTGGTATGGCATAAGAATTCCATTTGAGAACTGTCAGAACGATTCAGCCCCCCGACACACAGGAGAGCAGAGTCAAGGGAATTGCAGAGAAATGGGACTGGAGCCCTGATGACATCGTGAATCTTTTCATCAATCCACATCCAAAGCCTGCCCAAATTCTCAGCTTTTCAATTACATGAAACAGTAAAAATCTCTGTTGTTTAATCTCGTTTGAATAGGGTTTTCAGTTACTTGCAGCTGAATATATTCTGTCAAAAAAGTGATGCAAAGTCAGGTTTCAAAAGATGGGAGTAATATTATCTGATGGATGAGAAGTGGTATGATAAAATAAACTATAATAATAATAAAACAAGAAGGCAAGAAAGAAAAAAGAGCCTGAGAAAAGAATATGTGAGAAGAGAGAAGGAAAGAGTCATGGAGGAAAGAGGAAAGTCATTAGCAAAGTCATTTCCACTTTTGATATGCTTACCTATTCAAGACTCCATTGGAAATTAGAGCTTCTTTAGGATGGAAATACTTATAATATACATTTCTAACCACAGCATCTTTAAGGAGAAAAGAGAGGAAGGTGCACCTTGGATTAGAAGTAAGTTTGATCTAATAGACATCTACAAACTTTGACCTGAAAGGAATCCTGGAACTGTATTCCAATCTCTCTCATTTTATACATGCAAGAAGCCAAACACCAGAAAAGTCAGAATGCCTGCCAGTGGGGCCAGAATACTGGACCATGTACCCTCATAGCCCAGGGCTTTTTCCACTGAACTATTAGGCCCAGAGGACTACAATATAAATAATAAATAGGCAATCACTGCCTGTATTAAAATAATAATTACCATTATTAACCATGATTCCATATTCTTCTAGGAAAAAGTTAATGTTGGTGTCAAATCTGGATTCCCCACCCTCTCCTAGCATCACGAGGACATCTCCACCGCCATCAAGGTATTTCTTTAGGACTTCAAACTACACAAAGGAAAAAACAAACATTCTATGAATATACACCAAAGAGTTCTGTCCAGAATACTGTGACTACTTAGCTAGCTGAAAAAAGCAACCTTTCCAATCTGTAAAGGCACTTAAAAGATAAATGTGTATTAAGATAACATAAAATTTACTGTCTATATATCAACAGGATTTCCACATTTGTCATCAGCATAAAGCTCCAAAATACTCAAACTGAAATGACATTTTCCCAGTTGACCATCTGGACAGGAAGACTGGAACACTATTAGCTAAAGAAAGTTCACAGGTCATTGGTGGACAAACCCCATATGGCTTATCTGTTCGTCAGCTGGTGGACACCTGAGGTGTTTCTGCCTTTTGGCTGCTGTAAATGGTGCTGCGATGAACAAGGGTGTACAAGCCCCTCTTCTGAGATCCCGCTTTCAGTTCTTTTGGATGTATCTCAGCAGTGGGATTGCTGTATCATATAATTCTGTTTGTAATTTTTTTAGGAACCACCATCCTGTTTTCCATTCAGGCTGCATTATTTTACTTTTCCACCAATAGTACACAAGGGTTCCAATTTCTTCACATCTTCACCAACACTTGTCATTTATTTCTGGGTTTACCATTTTTCATTCTTTGTCTAGCCATGAAACAGAATTTAAAAACAGCTTAATTTTAAGTGGAATTTCCTATTTTTAAAGCAAAAACATGGCAGAGAGCTATGGCTGATACTGAATGCGCCTGCACTTTGTGTCCAGCACTTGCCATGCACTAACTCAGCTGTACACAGCCACACCACACCACAGCTGTCGTGACGTGGCATCCTCACGACAACTCCGTGATGGAGAGAGGAAGTGACACCTCGAGGCGGCACAGCTGAGTGATGAAGAGGGATTACCTCTGCCCATCTCACCACACGGCTTCTTACCTCAGCTGCAGTAAATTTTTCCCTTGGCCCAGCTGTAATCCACAGTTTCACCCCAATTAGCTTCTCAGATGTGATTTCATCTTTTAAGCTAGAAACATGATTTTTAAAGCAATTGTTAGATCTACTACTTAAACCAACGTATGAGCTATTTTACTGTCTATAGACTCTATGGAATCAGAGACTACAGAGGCCCAGAGATGAAGGGATTTAGAGGTTCCGGTTCTAGCCTCTCTCTCAAAAGTGAGATTCTCCTCTAATAGGCCTGCCCTTGCATCAGCAGCCTCTGTTGAAATACTATCTCTAAGCCGAGATGTCGACAATAGACCATACTAGAGCATAAAGAAGTCCTCTAACTGCTAATTCAGTCAGCTCTACCATCAACTCATATGACTACATATCCTTACCCATTAAGAAAAATCACATGTACACTCAAGAGGTATTTTCATTTTTCCTTTCCCTAAATGGAAGTACTGACAGACATGAGTTAGAATATGGAGAGGGCCTCTAACCTCTGAAAAACATGTATATGTATAATTAGAATAGTTTTTTGACTTATAATTTGGGGTGACAACTTAATAATATGCTAATCACCAATTTTCAAAAGAGATGGTTTAATCATTGATTTCTGAATGATGTTTAGATGGGACTCCTCCCACCTAGACAACCATTCTTTTTTATTTTTTAATTTTTATTTTACTTTTAACTTCTACAGAGTTTTGTTGTTTACAGACTATGTTCCCAGATTAGTCATATGTATATTCCCCCCATCCCACCCCTCCAGACCATCGCACAGCACCCCTGCAGGATCCCCTTTTCTCACAGAGCAATGACAATAGCTATTTTCTTCACATATGATAGTACGGCTTTTCATGCTACTTCCTTTACGCCTCCCACCCACTGTTCATTCCCCACAATGTCCATATGTCTACTGTCCATGTTTGTTTTTCCATCGCTTCACTGAGTGTGTTATCATTACCATCCAAATAGATTCCATATATATGTGTTAGTATATTGTACTTGTCTTTCTTAACCATTCTTACATAAAATACTCTTCACTATTACCAGCAAGCTGTTACTACTGCTTAGAAGGGAAAACAAAACACTCAGTCACCTTTGAATCTTCCAATTACTCCGAAGTCTTTTCTGCATGGATTTATAGCCACTGCTGGTGGTAAATACTTCCTTTTTGTATGCATTGAAAAGAATGGTGCTCCGGAGCTCTTTTTCCATGGTCCCCTTACGGAAAAAAGAAGGGATCATAAGAAGGGAAACAATAAACAATACTCCAAAAGACCCTAAAAGGAATAAATATAGTCTACTCCCTGTAATTCATTTAGAAAAGGTATGCAGCGGGAACTTATATACAATTCCCAAAGACTGAAAATGAAATAAATAATCATGGCTGCTGACACCCAAGGCCAACCCTGGGTTTCCCACCAGCCCACTCCCACGGCCCCACCCTGCCATCAGCCTACTGTGCAAGGAACCATGCTTCCAATCTGATGCCTCACCATTAACTACTGTTAAATGTGGGGTGTAGTTTTCTCAATTCTTTCCATACATCCAGTAACTTACAGTTTCATTTAAAAAATAGGACCACAGGAACTATTCTGAGTTAGAATATGAGAGGGCTTTTGAAAA
This sequence comes from Tragulus kanchil, assembly GCA_022376925.1. Classification (NCBI taxonomy): domain Eukaryota; kingdom Metazoa; phylum Chordata; class Mammalia; order Artiodactyla; family Tragulidae; genus Tragulus; species Tragulus kanchil. The sequence continues at coordinate 22,261,394 of JAIOJX010000031.1, read as the reverse complement.
ACATGTATATGTATAATTAGAATAGTTTTTTGACTTATAATTTGGGGTGACAACTTAATAATATGCTAATCACCAATTTTCAAAAGAGATGGTTTAATCATTGATTTCTGAATGATGTTTAGATGGGACTCCTCCCACCTAGACAACCATTCTTTTTTATTTTTTAATTTTTATTTTACTTTTAACTTCTACAGAGTTTTGTTGTTTACAGACTATGTTCCCAGATTAGTCATATGTATATTCCCCCCATCCCACCCCTCCAGACCATCGCACAGCACCCCTGCAGGATCCCCTTTTCTCACAGAGCAATGACAATAGCTATTTTCTTCACATATGATAGTACGGCTTTTCATGCTACTTCCTTTACGCCTCCCACCCACTGTTCATTCCCCACAATGTCCATATGTCTACTGTCCATGTTTGTTTTTCCATCGCTTCACTGAGTGTGTTATCATTACCATCCAAATAGATTCCATATATATGTGTTAGTATATTGTACTTGTCTTTCTTAACCATTCTTACATAAAATACTCTTCACTATTACCAGCAAGCTGTTACTACTGCTTAGAAGGGAAAACAAAACACTCAGTCACCTTTGAATCTTCCAATTACTCCGAAGTCTTTTCTGCATGGATTTATAGCCACTGCTGGTGGTAAATACTTCCTTTTTGTATGCATTGAAAAGAATGGTGCTCCGGAGCTCTTTTTCCATGGTCCCCTTACGGAAAAAAGAAGGGATCATAAGAAGGGAAACAATAAACAATACTCCAAAAGACCCTAAAAGGAATAAATATAGTCTACTCCCTGTAATTCATTTAGAAAAGGTATGCAGCGGGAACTTATATACAATTCCCAAAGACTGAAAATGAAATAAATAATCATGGCTGCTGACACCCAAGGCCAACCCTGGGTTTCCCACCAGCCCACTCCCACGGCCCCACCCTGCCATCAGCCTACTGTGCAAGGAACCATGCTTCCAATCTGATGCCTCACCATTAACTACTGTTAAATGTGGGGTGTAGTTTTCTCAATTCTTTCCATACATCCAGTAACTTACAGTTTCATTTAAAAAATAGGACCACAGGAACTATTCTGCATCACATTTTTTCTATCTAATGTATATCTTTCACATCTGTCCATATCACTGTATATGAATCTACCACTTTTTAATTAAACTGCTGCACAGTATTCCATTTGATGGGTTACTAAAATATATGTAATCAGTCATATACCGACAGACATGTTTCTTTCCCCAAGTTTTTGCCAATACCACAAACATCACTGCTGAATATGATACTTTGGTGCACTTAGCATATCTGCAGAATAAATTACTGATGAATGGCTAAGCAAATTATTTCTAAATTGCCCTCCAAAAAATTGTACTCATTTTTACTTTCACTAACACATTTCAGTTTCCACATCAGCCTATGTATTTTTAATTTTTTCATCTCTGCAAATAAGTGGACAGAAAAAATTGTTTTAATTTGCGCTCTGAAATTAGTAAAACCATCTTTCACTGCGTATATTAGCCCCTTGTATTTCTTTTGATTTCCTTATTCATATACTCTGTTCATTTTTCTATCAGGCTTAATATTTTTTAGTTGATCATGAAACAAATACTTTCATAAGTTTGCTTTTAGGCTGAAGCTACTGGTAGTTTCTTTGTTTAGTTTGGTTGAATTTTGCAGGCTATACAGATGGCTTTAAATTTTATAGAATCAAAAGTATTAACCTTTTCCTCTCTGGCTTCTGAATTGCGTGAAAGAGTTTTCATCACGTTAATATTATGAATACACCGAACAACACTTTCTTCTAGTACTTTTATAATAATATTTAAGACTTAAACTTAAGTCCATTTGGAATTTATTTTGGTGCTTAAAATTAATTTTGTTACGATTTTAATTACTAGAAAGCTGCGTGACACCAATCTATCTTTTCAATGCTGATTTAAAATACTGTTTTGTGCCTGTATAATAAATCCCTAAAAGTTCAATTTTATTATATATTCTGTATACTCCATCTGCCTATAAGTTCCTGCTCAGTTCCATACTATTTTAATTACTATAGTTTCATAATATGTTATAATTTTGGTGTTGCTGGTAAAAGCTAATCCCTCGATTACTAATTTTCAGAATTTTCCTGACTAGTTTCACATCTCCATTCTTCAAGCTGAATTTTAAAATCAGTTTTTCAAGTTAACCCTCGCCATGATCCCACTACTGCTATCTTTTCATGTTCTAGTCATCCATGCCCATGCTTATTTTCACAGTGTGTACAAACAACATTATATTCTGGCTTTTGATTAGGTTAGTGGTTGCACGGGTGCCATAATTAAACTCAATATTCATAAGCACCTTCTATTTTTGGCCTACCAAAATTTACATATTTCTGCTTCTGCTGTTAACTTTTTTTTTTTTTTTTTTTTTGCCGTAGAACAAATTCCTAAAAGTAGGATTCCTGGAAAAACAGGATGGGAGTAGGATGTCATATTATGGTTTCGAGTCCAATGACCAAATGTCTCCCAGCCGGAGGCGAGTTAGATTCGAGCCCAGTCTGAGGTCTGCGGTCTGGGCCTAAATTTGCGCTTCTCGTTCGCGTTACCGTAACGGGCTTCTGTGTTCCCTAAGACGTGCCCAGCATCCTTGAGGACACTTGGGCGAGGCCCTCGCCAACTCCCCGGCCGCCTCAACGCCCGGGTCGGCCACCGCAGTAGGAATCCGTCTTACCTGAGGACCAGGGACCACCGTCTTCACCCAACGTCGCCCAGCCACGCGAGGCCAGGTGTCCAAGGTCTCTTAGCAACCGCGGAGGCGAAACTGCGCACTGAGAAGGCGTGGACCGAGGCGTGGCTCTACCTCCGGAGCAACGTGGTGACGACCGGGCGCAAGACGCCAGTTCACAGAACTCTTCCAGGAAGCGGAAGTACCGGTGGGAAGGGGCGGGGCTTGTTTGAGACTGTACCATTATTTTGGATAGGGGGTAAATACAAACCGAGCGTGCATTAACTTTAGGCTAAAGCTAATCTCATTTTATTTTCTCCTTTAATATCGAGTCTCACTAAGGGCTGATAGAAAGGAGAAGCCCCCTCCAAGAACCGAAACCTCCCTCCACCCCGAGGGAGGAGATCAGTGGAGGTTTCCGGTAGGGAGTGCGGAAAGCCTAGCCTAGATCTCAAGGGCGCAGGCGCAGAGCGGCGGCCCGAAGTGGGGCGGAGCTTTGAGGCCGCAATCTTAAATCTGGATGGTAGGAAGAGGGAATGCAACCTCGGCTCTTGTTATGGGAGAACTTCAGCATCCTGGGAGGCCAGGGAGGAGATCCAGGTGCAGGGTGGGCAGGTTTAGTAGTGAGAATGGGAGCATGACATAGTTCTTTCTGTTTGCTTAGCGCCGCATCTCTGAGCACCACAGTGCCAGGCCTAGGATGGGTCTAACTGGCAAGGAGTTAGACCTTGTCAGATCCAACCAAAAAATAAAAATATAGGGACTTCGCTAGTGGTCCAGTGGTTAAGAATTTGCCTTGGATTGCAGAGGATGCAGGTTCTATCCCTGTGTTCGGGGAGCTAAGCTCGCACATGCCTGAGAGCAACTAAGCCTGCAAGCCGCAAGGAAAGATCCCACGAGCTGAAACTAAAACCCTATGCAGCCAAAATTTTATAAAATAAATAAAAAATATAAATTACTTTGAAGGAGCTGTGAGGGGCGGGAGCTGGGCAGACAGGAATTCTCCTTGAGCAGGAAAGAGAAAGAATAGTTCATTAAGGCCAGGACTGGGGAAACGGTTTGAGGCAGAAGGAATTGCATGTGGAAAGAGCCATCGAGAAAATGAGAAACTAGACCGCGGTAACCACAAACCGGCCACGCTTCCTAGGGGAGCATTTAGTGGCTGCCCTGAGGGATCGCGGATGTGTGTATTGTACCAACTGGACGAAGGCGTGGACCGAGGCGTGGCTCTACCTCCGGAGCAACGTGGTGACGACCGGGCGCAAGACGCCAGTTCACAGAACTCTTCCAGGAAGCGGAAGTACCGGTGGGAAGGGGCGGGGCTTGTTTGAGACTGTACCATTATTTTGGATAGGGGGTAAATACAAACCGAGCGTGCATTAACTTTAGGCTAAAGCTAATCTCATTTTATTTTCTCCTTTAATATCGAGTCTCACTAAGGGCTGATAGAAAGGAGAAGCCCCCTCCAAGAACCGAAACCTCCCTCCACCCCGAGGGAGGAGATCAGTGGAGGTTTCCGGTAGGGAGTGCGGAAAGCCTAGCCTAGATCTCAAGGGCGCAGGCGCAGAGCGGCGGCCCGAAGTGGGGCGGAGCTTTGAGGCCGCAATCTTAAATCTGGATGGTAGGAAGAGGGAATGCAACCTCGGCTCTTGTTATGGGAGAACTTCAGCATCCTGGGAGGCCAGGGAGGAGATCCAGGTGCAGGGTGGGCAGGTTTAGTAGTGAGAATGGGAGCATGACATAGTTCTTTCTGTTTGCTTAGCGCCGCATCTCTGAGCACCACAGTGCCAGGCCTAGGATGGGTCTAACTGGCAAGGAGTTAGACCTTGTCAGATCCAACCAAAAAATAAAAATATAGGGACTTCGCTAGTGGTCCAGTGGTTAAGAATTTGCCTTGGATTGCAGAGGATGCAGGTTCTATCCCTGTGTTCGGGGAGCTAAGCTCGCACATGCCTGAGAGCAACTAAGCCTGCAAGCCGCAAGGAAAGATCCCACGAGCTGAAACTAAAACCCTATGCAGCCAAAATTTTATAAAATAAATAAAAAATATAAATTACTTTGAAGGAGCTGTGAGGGGCGGGAGCTGGGCAGACAGGAATTCTCCTTGAGCAGGAAAGAGAAAGAATAGTTCATTAAGGCCAGGACTGGGGAAACGGTTTGAGGCAGAAGGAATTGCATGTGGAAAGAGCCATCGAGAAAATGAGAAACTAGACCGCGGTAACCACAAACCGGCCACGCTTCCTAGGGGAGCATTTAGTGGCTGCCCTGAGGGATCGCGGATGTGTGTGTATTGTACCTGTATCACCAGCTCGATCCGATGAATGGAGAGACTTAAGGTTTTTGTTTGTTACAGTCTTCAGCAGGTACAGAGTGTTAGGGTCTTAAACACACACTACTCTTGTTGCCTTTTCACAACTACTGTCACTGCAAAGTTAAAAAGTGGACCAGAGAGTGCCTGTGATTTCTTTTCCTGAGAATGCTGTCTTTGGGTACAAAACTGGGTGCATACAGTTTGCTGTCGGCGTTTGCTAGAAAACTGTAAACAAAGGACCTGCCCAGAGAATGGCTTCCACTATTGGTGATTGTAGAGAGAGCAAGGGCTTTTTTTTTTTAAAAGATTTATTTATTTATTTATTTTGGGCGGGGGTCAGGTTGGGGAGTGAGGGGAGCGGGCGGGCCACTTCCACTGGCCTTTCATTTCTCTGTTTTCATCCGTCTTTGTTCCTTGGCTCCTGCGGGCCTCCCATCGCGGTGGCGTCTGTTGTCGCAGAGCGCCGGCTCTGGGCGCATGCGCCCCAGAGCTCCGGCTCGGCGATTGGACACATCGGTCCAGCCGCTCCGCGGCACTTGGAATCTTCCCAGGCCAGGGATCGAACCGGCGCCCCTTGCACTGCAAGGCGGTGTCCTTACCCACTGGACCACCAGGGGAAGCCTGAGCAAGGGCTTTAGAGTCAGTTGCTCCCAAGTCCCAGTTCCTGGCTGTGCCTTGTACAGCTGGGTGACCTTGAGTAAGTTGCTTACCATCTCTGAGTGAATGCTTCTTTAGTGAGGTTAATAATTTCTAAATGCTGACATATGGTGAGGATTGCAGATAATGCATATGAAGCTCAGAATGTGCTCAATAAACAGAGTTGTGAACAAATCTGATATTACACAGATCAACAGTCATAGGTTTTCATTTTTATTTTCTCTCCTGGTGAACATTTTGTGATTTTACAATCTTAGAACAGGTAGAACCTTTGTGTGTTTCACAACCATGCGAGTTGTTAGACTGTGAGGGGCGGGAGCTGGGCAGACAGGAATTCTCCTTGAGCAGGAAAGAGAAAGAATAGTTCATTAAGGCCAGGACTGGGGAAACGGTTTGAGGCAGAAGGAATTGCATGTGGAAAGAGCCATCGAGAAAATGAGAAACTAGACCGCGGTAACCACAAACCGGCCACGCTTCCTAGGGGAGCATTTAGTGGCTGCCCTGAGGGATCGCGGATGTGTGTGATTGTACCTGTATCACCAGCTCGATCCGATGAATGGAGAGACTTAAGGTTTTTGTTTGTTACAGTCTTCAGCAGGTACAGAGTGTTAGGGTCTTAAACACACACTACTCTTGTTGCCTTTTCACAACTACTGTCACTGCAAAGTTAAAAAGTGGACCAGAGAGTGCCTGTGATTTCTTTTCCTGAGAATGCTGTCTTTGGGTACAAAACTGGGTGCATACAGTTTGCTGTCGGCGTTTGCTAGAAAACTGTAAACAAAGGACCTGCCCAGAGAATGGCTTCCACTATTGGTGATTGTAGAGAGAGCAAGGGCTTTTTTTTTTTAAAAGATTTATTTATTTATTTATTTTGGGCGGGGGTCGGGTTGGGGAGGGAGCGGAGCGGGCGGGCCACTTCCACTGGCCTTTCATTTCTCTGTTTTCATCCGTCTTTGTTCCTTGGCTCCTGCGGGCCTCCCATCGCGGTGGCGTCTGTTGTCGCAGAGCGCCGGCTCTGGGCGCATGCGCCCCAGAGCTCCGGCTCGGCGATTGGACACATCGGTCCAGCCGCTCCGCGGCACTTGGAATCTTCCCAGGCCAGGGATCGAACCGGCGCCCCTTGCACTGCAAGGCGGTGTCCTTACCCACTGGACCACCAGGGGAAGCCTGAGCAAGGGCTTTAGAGTCAGTTGCTCCCAAGTCCCAGTTCCTGGCTGTGCCTTGTACAGCTGGGTGACCTTGAGTAAGTTGCTTACCATCTCTGAGTGAATGCTTCTTTAGTGAGGTTAATAATTTCTAAATGCTGACATATGGTGAGGATTGCAGATAATGCATATGAAGCTCAGAATGTGCTCAATAAACAGAGTTGTGAACAAATCTGATATTACACAGATCAACAGTCATAGGTTTTCATTTTTATTTTCTCTCCTGGTGAACATTTTGTGATTTTACAATCTTAGAACAGGTAGAACCTTTGTGTGTTTCACAACCCATAGCGAGTTGTGTACTTTGACAGTACCATCCCATTTCTGAGGATTAACGCTCTTGCTTCTTGCTCTGGGAAGTTGGGGGAATTTGGGCCGCTCCCTCATCACGTTCCACATTTGTCTCTCAGCAGACGCTATTAATATGGAAATCAAATCAGAATGTTTCAGAATTCTCCTCACATGTCAAAAGGTAATGGAAACTCTTTTGACTCAGCTTTGATCCCCAGTAGGTCAGTGTGGTGTCACTGGTGTATTTTCCATAGTCTTCCAGCGCCTGGGGCAGAGCACTGGGTAAACAAAAATGAAAAACAAAGAGTAAGACTTCGTTAAGAGGGAAAAGGCAATGAAATCACTAGTACACACTGACATTAAGAAAGTTCCGCTCGAGTCCCCAAACCAAAAGCCAGTAAGATCACCCTGGAGTAGGTGATGAACCACAGTGAAAAGGTCTCTTCACTGAAATAAGACAGTATAATCCAGACAAGTGTAGGGTATGATGGACTCATGGGTGTTATATGCTCACGTCTGTCACATCAGAATTACTCTTAGAAATGGCTAATCACCAAGTCTATAGTGACCTGGCCTGGGCCTTCTATGGCCCTAGACTTGACAAGCATACAGACGTAGTATGAGGTAGAAGTGTGAAAGAAGTGCTAGTTGCTCAGTCGTGTCCAACTCTTTGTGATCCCATGGACTGTAGCCCACCAGGCTCCCCCATCCTTGGGATTCTCTGAGCCATAATATTGGAGTTGGTGAAAAAAATTCCCTTCTGCAAGGGATTTTTCTGACCCAGGGGTCAAACCCAGGTCTGCATTGCAAGTGGATTCCTTACTTTCTGAACCACCTGAGATAAGCATAGCATTAACTTGGCAACCAGACTCAGACCAGGAGCGTCCAATGGAATGCTTCCTCCTCAAACTTCCCCCCATCTAGCTTGTTCCATCCAATCCCTGACTTGGCTCTCCTTAGAAATTTTGACAGTTACTCTGCTAGGACCTAACAGGCAGAGTGAGAGGCAGACCAACACAGAGGTTACACATGAGAGACCCAGAGTCAGTTTATATAGCTCCAAGTCCCAGCTCTGGCCCTCATTAGTTCTGTGACCTCCAGGCAAGGTGCAACTTCTCTGTTTTTTTCTTGGTGAAAGGGGGAACAGTTTTTACTTTAGGGTTGTTTGGATGAAAACTGGTAACAGACATAGCACAGAAATTGGTTCAGCATAGGCAGGTGTTCTGAAGCTTTGACCAGTTAACTCTATTGACCACAGGATTTCTGCAGAAACTAACACCTGTGGCCCGCAATTTGTTATGTAAGTGATATGGATACATCTTCTGTCAATACATCAGGTGACCAAAGACGTATTAACATGTCTCTGGTCAACAATGTGTTAAGCAAAAAAAAAAAAAAAAGTGGTTAACAGGATCACAAGCTCTCAAAATCATTGAGAGAACTAGAGAAGGGGACTCAAGATTCCCAGGAATGACAGTACTGATCTGATGAGGAAACTAGTGCTGCCAATAAGAACAACTTGCTAAAATGGTTGCCCCTTCTACACCAGGAACACAGTTTTGTGGGTTTTGTTACCACAGCAACCAGATGAAAGAGAGTTCCCAGTTCCTTCCTTGAGCCCAAAATTCAGTCCAGGTGCATCCTGAGGCCACATGCCTGGCCTGAGCTGCAGGGGTGGCTGGGAAAGTCAGTATCTAGCATTTTCAGCTACTGTAAGTGGAAGAATCACTTCCCATCGTGGCTTGTAAAATAGGAGATTCCCTGACTGTAGGCAGGGAGGGGTTCAGATGCCAGGCAGACAAACCTAATAAATGCGTAATACCACCCACCCAAAGAAAGACATCAATCGACATAGGAAAATAAGAGGGTGTTAGGTGATACCCTATAGGCTTGTTAACACCTCTGTCATTTTTACACATTGAGATCAAAATCCAGGTGATCCTCTGGTAAAGAGGTGCTGGTTGCCTGCCCAACATTTTCCCTTCTTCCTTAGCATCAGAACCTCATGGTATTGTGGGGAGTAATGTGCCTTGTTAATTAGATATATATCCCATCCTCCATTTCAGGTAAGTGGCTGGCTAGTGAGATGCAGGCAGTAGTCGTTGGGTGTGGTTTTTGGGGAAGCTCTGTAAAATTGCCCTTTTGCTCTTTCCTCCTTTTGTCCTGCCCAGGACCCAGAAGCAGTGGCCAGAGCTCTAGTACCATCGTATGATCATCCAATAATCCTAATAGTAGCCACTTGCCAAGAATGACAGAGCAGAAACACAGAAAGCCTCTGATGACCTGTCATACCAGCCCTGGGCCACCTAACACCAACTTCTTTTACATGCTGAGGGAAAAGAATCGTGTTTAAGCCACGGTCACTCTGGGTTTCTGTGACTACCAGCCGAACGCAATACCTTACAGATAGGAGCTGACTTCAGTGGAGTCGCAGGTGCCTCTCCTTTAGCAATCTAGGGTGGCATCCCCCTCCGGTGCGTAGGAGAATCCCAGGAAGGCATTTGAGGCCCCAGAAGTGCTGGTGTCGGGAGTGCAGCCAATGGACTTCGACACAGCTTCCTGCGTGAACTCTGGGTCAAAGTGTTTCAAGTCAGCAGGTCCTGCCTGCGAATATAAGCCGAGGATGACCAGGGAAGCCTGGCGTCAGAGTAGCCAAAGGAGCCCACGGCCCTGAGAGGTTAGATCACCCCTCTGAGTGCCCCAGGGGCATCTTTGCTCAGTTGTTATACATTTGTGCCTTTAGATTAGTCATTGTATTCCATGAGGTCCAGTAACCATCTACCAGTTCCTCTACCACCCAACTCCCCGACCTTGGTGTCCTGCCTGCTTGACACCAACTCTCCATACACTGCTGGTCGATTGTGACACGGAGACAGTAGGAATCACGAACCTAAAAGTCTACACAACAAGTACAGAGAACAAACTAATGGTTGCCAGAGGCTAGAGGGGTGGATGGAAGGGCGAAACAGGTGAAGGGTTAAGAGGTACAAACCACTAGGTATAAAATAAGTTATAAGGAGGTAATGGACAGCACGAGGAATACAGTCAGTACTTTATAATAACTTTGTATGGAGTAGAATCTATAAAATCATCAAATTACTATGCTGTACACCTGAAACAATACTGTAAACTAACTATACCTCAACAATAAAAAAAAATTTTAAATATATGTATATTCTTTGACTTGGTAATTCCCCATATGGAATCCATCTCAAGGAACTAATCAGAACTCTGGACAATGCAGCAATGTGGATGACTGTCATACTGAGTGCAGTCAGAGAAAGACAAATACATGATGTCGCTTATATGTGGAATCTAAAACAAATGATAAAAATGAACTTGTTTATGAAACAGACACATACACACAGAAAACAAACTTATGGTTACCAAGGGGGACAAGGAAGAGAAAAATTAGGAGACTGGAAACTAATAAGAACCTGCTGTATAGCACAGGGAGCTCTATTCGGTGCCCTGTAATGACCTATGTAGGGATGGAGTCTGAAAAGAGAGTGGCTCTGTGTACACGTGTGACTGGATCACTCTGCTGTACAACAGAAACTGGCACAATACTGTAAGTCAGTTATACTCCAATTAAAAATTTAATTTAAAAAATAGTTGAACATGACACTTGGCAGAAACCAACACACTACTGTCAAGCAACTATTCCTCAATTGAAAATAATTTTTAAAAAATTGGACAAAGACATACATTTAAAGATATTCATTAATCCATTATAAGGAAAAAAGGGCAATAACCTAAACTTTTTTACCTTAAATTCTCAGGAAACATAGTTTTACTTAGGAAAATAATGATAAATGAGAGGTTAGATCACCCCTCTGAGTGCCCCAGGGGCATCTTTGCTCAGTTGTTATACATTTGTGCCTTTAGATTAGTCATTGTATTCCATGAGGTCCAGTAACCATCTACCAGTTCCTCTACCACCCAACTCCCCGACCTTGGTGTCCTGCCTGCTTGACACCAATTCTCCATACACTGCTGGTCGATTGTGACACGGAGACAGTAGGAATCACGAACCTAAAAGTCTACACAACAAGTACAGAGAACAAACTAATGGTTGCCAGAGGCTAGAGGGGTGGATGGAAGGGCGAAACAGGTGAAGGGTTAAGAGGTACAAACCACTAGGTATAAAATAAGTTATAAGGAGGTAATGGACAGCACGAGGAATACAGTCAGTACTTTATAATAACTTTGTATGGAGTAGAATCTATAAAATCATCAAATTACTATGCTGTACACCTGAAACAATACTGTAAACTAACTATACCTCAACAATAAAAAAAAATTTTAAATATATGTATATTCTTTGACTTGGTAATTCCCCATATGGAATCCATCTCAAGGAACTAATCAGAACTCTGGACAATGCAGCAATGTGGATGACTGTCATACTGAGTGCAGTCAGAGAAAGACAAATACATGATGTCGCTTATATGTGGAATCTAAAACAAATGATAAAAATGAACTTGTTTATGAAACAGACACATACACACAGAAAACAAACTTATGGTTACCAAGGGGGACAAGGAAGAGAAAAATTAGGAGACTGGAAACTAATAAGAACCTGCTGTATAGCACAGGGAGCTCTATTCGGTGCCCTGTAATGACCTATGTAGGGATGGAGTCTGAAAAGAGAGTGGCTCTGTGTACACGTGTGACTGGATCACTCTGCTGTACAACAGAAACTGGCACAATACTGTAAGTCAGTTATACTCCAATTAAAAATTTAATTTAAAAAATAGTTGAACATGACACTTGGCAGAAACCAACACACTACTGTCAAGCAACTATTCCTCAATTGAAAATAATTTTTAAAAAATTGGACAAAGACATACATTTAAAGATATTCATTAATCCATTATAAGGAAAAAATGGGCATAACCTAAACTTCACCATTAGGAACATGGATGAATAAATTCTGTTACCAACATAGAGTTATTCTACAGCCACTTTGAAATCATACTTATAGTCTTATATGACTTAGGAAAATAATGATAAATCAATAGTTTTTAGCAAAAACAAAGAGGTGGAGATTTATATCTATATTTCTATATACATCTATGAAGTATGACCTATATAGGAGCAGATGATACCTAACTATCTACCTAAAGTATGACCTATATGACCTATATAAGAGATATAGAAAAAAGACCTGAAGGAAACATCCCAGTGGTCCACGCTTTCTCTTGGGTAGTGAGATAACGTGCTTTTTCTCCTTGATCCTTTTTTCTTTTATTTTACTTTATTTCTTGGCCATGCTGTGCAGCATGCAGGACCTTAAGTTCCCTGACTAGGGATCAAACTCGTTCCCTGCTGCAGTGGAATCTTGAAGTCTTTAACACTGGACCACTAAGGAAATTCCTCTCTTTGATGCTGTAAATGTTTACAATAAATGTACGTCATTTTTATCACCAGGAAGAAAGCTAAACATAGAAAAATATCATTAGAGAGCTTGGGTCTGTCTGGGTGTGCTCCATGACATAGAACACTTTAAAGTTGTAAAATGCTGTGTGGTGAGGGTTACTGGTGCTGAAAGTAAATGGGCAGCAGCCTGTCCTCACATGGAGAGCTGAACTGGGAATCAAGACTTCTGGGTTCCAGGGGCTTCCCTGGTGGTCCAGTGGGTAAGGACACCGCCTTGCAGTGCAAGGGGCGCCGGTTCGATCCCTGGCCTGGGAAGATCCCACATACCACAGAGCGGCTGAACTGATGTGTCCAAGTACCGAGCCAGAGCTCTGGAGTTCATGTGCCCAGAGCCGGTGCTCTGCGACAACAGAGGCCACTGTGATGGGAGGCCCACACGGGCCAAATAGAAAAAAGATGGATGAAAATGGATAAATGAAAGACCAATAGAAGTGGCCCACCCGCCCCCTCCCGCCCCAACCCGCCCCCCCAAATAAATAAATAAATATTTTAAAAAATAAAAATAAAATAAAAAATTTAAAAAAAGACTTCTGGGTTCCAGATCCAATCTGCCTCTAACCGGGTGGCCTTGAACAAATCATTAATTATCTTGGACCCTTGGTTCTCCCATCTGTAGAAAGAGGCCGAGATACCCTCCCAAGATGCCCTCCAAACTTCCACCAGTCTCGGGAACCCAGAATCTAGAATGTGACGCCACTTACCACATTTGGGTTGAAGGGTGGAGTCAGCCTCTTGTGGTACAAGTCATCCCAGTTTATGGGGCTGAAGAATATGTGGTTCTTTATCTCAAGCTGCAGGAAGAAGGCGTTGGTCAGTAGCAGCCCTTTCCATCGGCACTCCCACCCCACTCCACACGCCTTGGAGCTCCAACTCTATTGGCGACTGGTTGTGTAACTCTGAAATCTTTACGAGGAAGGTAACTTGCTGTTTTGGCTGGTTTCCTGGAAAAAAGGAGTGTCTGCAATCAGACCTCTCCCCTTAGCCATTATCTCAAACCCAAGCCTTACCTTTTCCTGTGGCGTCTGCTTATTCCACACCCATTTACTGAGTACTTCCTCTGTACCATACCAGGCTGTAGAGGTATGTCAGGGAACCAGACGACAGAACCTGTTCTGGTGGATTCCTGGGGAATCTTACCCCACTGTGTCAGTGCATCCTGACTTCCAGAATTCTTTCTTTCTAATGCACTTTTTAAAAAGTATTTATTGAATTTATTACAATATTGCTTCTGTTTTACGGGGCTTTTTTTCTTTATTTTCGACTGCAAGGCATGTGAGATTTTAACTCTCCAAACAGGGATCAAACCCACCCTGCATTGGAAGGCAAAGTCCCAACCACTGGACACCAGGGAAATCCCTCTTCCAGAATTCTAACCAGAGAAATAGTCCAAATCAACTCATTAAGGAAATTCTGAGAAATAAAGTCCCAAGAAAAGCTGCAGTTTCCCAAAGATCTAGAATTTAGGATTCAACCCTGGGCATGATTCCTTGGTACTCTCCTAATCCAAACTAACACTGACAAAAACTTCCATCTTTTCCAGCAGATCCCTCCCTCTATTTACGTCTGATTGAATGATTGTCTGACTCTGTGTATCAGAACTCCCCAAGGCGGGGATTGCTTAAAAGCCAGATCCAAAGTATTTCCAGAAAAATACCCAAGAAACTGGTAACACTCTATTGTCTCCAAATTAAAAAAAAAAACTAGGTAACTGGAGGGACTTCTTCTGAATGTTCTATGAGTCTTGATCTATGTGAATATATACCTTATTTTGAAAATCATACATGTTTTTAAGATGCAAATTTCGTCTACCATCTTAGAATGTGACGCCACTTACCACATTTGGGTTGAAGGGTGGAGTCAGCCTCTTGTGGTACAAGTCATCCCAGTTTATGGGGCTGAAGAATATGTGGTTCTTTATCTCAAGCTGCAGGAAGAAGGCGTTGGTCAGTAGCAGCCCTTTCCATCGGCACTCCCACCCCACTCCACACGCCTTGGAGCTCCAACTCTATTGGCGACTGGTTGTGTAACTCTGAAATCTTTACGAGGAAGGTAACTTGCTGTTTTGGCTGGTTTCCTGGAAAAAAGGAGTGTCTGCAATCAGACCTCTCCCCTTAGCCATTATCTCAAACCCAAGCCTTACCTTTTCCCTGTGGCGTCTGCTTATTCCACACCCATTTACTGAGTACTTCCTCTGTACCATACCAGGCTGTAGAGGTATGTCAGGGAACCAGACGACAGAACCTGTTCTGGTGGATTCCTGGGGAATCTTACCCCACTGTGTCAGTGCATCCTGACTTCCAGAATTCTTTCTTTCTAATGCACTTTTTAAAAAGTATTTATTGAATTTATTACAATATTGCTTCTGTTTTACGGGGCTTTTTTTCTTTATTTTCGACTGCAAGGCATGTGAGATTTTAACTCTCCAAACAGGGATCAAACCCACCCTGCATTGGAAGGCAAAGTCCCAACCACTGGACACCAGGGAAATCCCTCTTCCAGAATTCTAACCAGAGAAATAGTCCAAATCAACTCATTAAGGAAATTCTGAGAAATAAAGTCCCAAGAAAAGCTGCAGTTTCCCAAAGATCTAGAATTTAGGATTCAACCCTGGGCATGATTCCTTGGTACTCTCCTAATCCAAACTAACACTGACAAAAACTTCCATCTTTTCCAGCAGATCCCTCCCTCTATTTACGTCTGATTGAATGATTGTCTGACTCTGTGTATCAGAACTCCCCAAGGCGGGGATTGCTTAAAAGCCAGATCCAAAGTATTTCCAGAAAAATACCCAAGAAACTGGTAACACTCTATTGTCTCCAAATTAAAAAAAAAAACTAGGTAACTGGAGGGACTTCTTCTGAATGTTCTATGAGTCTTGATCTATGTGAATATATACCTTATTTTGAAAATCATACATGTTTTTTAAGATGCAAATTTCGTCTGGAAACCTGTCTTCGTGAAAGCCCTTTTCTTTAAACTGTCTGGGGATGGGTAGGCAAAAGCTCAAAATGTGGTTACACTTCACAGTATCTGGCATATAGGATAGTTTGTACAAACACTTAGAAAGCACTTACTATGTGCCAGACACTAGCCTAAGTGTTTGCACATATTATTTGATCTTCATAAGAACTAAAAACTGGTGCTGTTATTACAGGCAGGGAGGAAAGTTAAAGCAGGGGCTTCACAGGTGACTCAGTGGTAAAGAATCTACCTGCCAAGCAGGAGACACGGGGGATCTCCTGGAAGATGAACTGGCAACCCACTCCAGTATTCTTGCCTGGGAAATCCCATGGACAGAGGGGTCTGACAGGCTACAGTCCATGGGATCACAGAAGAGTTGGACATGACTTAGCACGTAAACTACAGCAAAGGGAGGTTAAGTCATTCACTCTACACCTAGTAACTGGTGAAGGGATCTGAATTCAGGCAGTCTGTCTCACAGTCCATGCATCTCAACTCCCACGCTAGAAAAACAAACTTCTAGGAAGAAAAGTACAGTGGCCTTTTCAGAAATCCAAATGATCTTATGCTGAGTAGGGAATGTACAATTATTTTTAAAATTTTGCTATAATGTTTCCAAAACACCATGAACTTGTTTGGAGAACAGACTGTGAACTCTTCATCTCTGCACTCAGTTGCACACCAGGAAATCCCTCTTCCAGAATTCTAACCAGAGAAATAGTCCAAATCAACTCATTAAGGAAATTCTGAGAAATAAAGTCCCAAGAAAAGCTGCAGTTTCCCAAAGATCTAGAATTTAGGATTCAACCCTGGGCATGATTCCTTGGTACTCTCCTAATCCAAACTAACACTGACAAAAACTTCCATCTTTTCCAGCAGATCCCTCCCTCTATTTACGTCTGATTGAATGATTGTCTGACTCTGTGTATCAGAACTCCCCAAGGCGGGGATTGCTTAAAAGCCAGATCCAAAGTATTTCCAGAAAAATACCCAAGAAACTGGTAACACTCTATTGTCTCCAAATTAAAAAAAAAAACTAGGTAACTGGAGGGACTTCTTCTGAATGTTCTATGAGTCTTGATCTATGTGAATATATACCTTATTTTGAAAATCATACATGTTTTTTAAGATGCAAATTTCGTCTGGAAACCTGTCTTCGTGAAAGCCCTTTTCTTTAAACTGTCTGGGGATGGGTAGGCAAAAGCTCAAAATGTGGTTACACTTCACAGTATCTGGCATATAGGATAGTTTGTACAAACACTTAGAAAGCACTTACTATGTGCCAGACACTAGCCTAAGTGTTTGCACATATTATTTGATCTTCATAAGAACTAAAAACTGGTGCTGTTATTACAGGCAGGGAGGAAAGTTAAAGCAGGGGCTTCACAGGTGACTCAGTGGTAAAGAATCTACCTGCCAAGCAGGAGACACGGGGGATCTCCTGGAAGATGAACTGGCAACCCACTCCAGTATTCTTGCCTGGGAAATCCCATGGACAGAGGGGTCTGACAGGCTACAGTCCATGGGATCACAGAAGAGTTGGACATGACTTAGCACGTAAACTACAGCAAAGGGAGGTTAAGTCATTCACTCTACACCTAGTAACTGGTGAAGGGATCTGAATTCAGGCAGTCTGTCTCACAGTCCATGCATCTCAACTCCCACGCTAGAAAAACAAACTTCTAGGAAGAAAAGTACAGTGGCCTTTTCAGAAATCCAAATGATCTTATGCTGAGTAGGGAATGTACAATTATTTTTAAAATTTTGCTATAATGTTTCCAAAACACCATGAACTTGTTTGGAGAACAGACTGTGAACTCTTCATCTCTGCACTCAGTTGCCCAGTGTGGGCCCTGGCAAAGGGCAAGTCCACAGATATTTGTGAAAAGTAAGTCTAGATTGTTCTCTGTACTGAAACCAGAGGAATTTCTCAAAACTGAAGCTGGGTTCTCCACTCTCCTGCAAAACACACACTAATTAATCAATCATCTGATTAACTACCCCTCCCTGCCTTGCTTCTACTGCAGGACTTTTGCGCACACTGTGCCCTGTGTCTGGGACGCCTCCTCCTTGCTCTCTGCACGCAGGGTTCCTTCCCATCCTTCAAATCTCAGCTCAACTGTCACCATCTCATAGAGGACCTCCCTGATCATGCCAGTGTGAGTTTCTCTCATTACTGTCTATCTCTGCGCATTGTTTGAGTCCTTCCGAAACAGGCTGGAACCTGGGACCCTTTACTGGGGCGTTTGCTCTTGCCCCTAGCCAAAACATCTAGAGAAATGTCTCCTCTGGCAACAGAATACAAAGAAACCATAAGGGACAAAAAAGAACTGCAAGCATGGGTGGTCGGGACAAATTATAAGCCGTAGGATACAAAAGGGCCAAAAAGCAACTGCCACTTCTGAAGTGCTGGGAGAAAAAGCAGGATGCCTGGTACTTATTTCTGCTCCCTGAGGCTGTAGCACAAGCCCCGGGAAATCCTTACCTGATTTCCTGTCTGGCCTCTCAGTATACTGTCACATTTGGTAATAAGCTATGTTTGTTTACCTACCTTTTCCTCATAAAACTTAATAAGGCCAGGACCCAGTCTCACAAATCCCTAGCGTTTAACTCAATGCCCAGCATATAGCAGGTGCTGCACAAATATTGGTTGAAAAAAAGCACTAGACTGAAAGAAATGAATAAGCAGTAGCAGCTGTGAATCTCCGAACAAGTGAATTAGCAGGGCCTGGTTTGAGAGAACAGCTGGATGCATGCCACTGCTTCTGGGCCACCTCTGCAGAAGGCTGAGAGCCCCACAGAGGGCCAGCACTCCGAGGGCAGGGCACCTACAAAGTCTGTTTTAGAGCCCAGCCGCTGCCTCTGGTCCTTGTGGAGAAGGGCTTGCAATAGGTCGCAGGCGGCTACTGTCCGGCCTCCAGGGATTCGTAGCGGCTGGTGCAGAATGTTCTCATACATCTGGGACACGTCTTGGCTGTAGAAGGGCGGCTGGTGAGAGAGGGAGAAAGCCAGGAGGATCATCCATGCTAAAGTGAGCACAGTTCTCAAAGACACTTGGAGCAAAGGGGGCAGCTGGAAGGATTCAGCCAGACCTGTGTTTTGTGCGATGGCTCATGTGGTTGGAGCAGAGACCTCTGGGGCCCAGCACAGTGAGAGAGGAGCCTCCTGACGCAGGGTTCCTTCCCGTCCTTCAAATCTCAGCTCAACTGTCACCATCTCATAGAGGACCTCCCTGATCATGCCAGTGTGAGTTTCTCTCATTACTGTCTATCTCTGCGCATTGTTTGAGTCCTTCCGAAACAGGCTGGAACCTGGGACCCTTTACTGGGGCGTTTGCTCTTGCCCCTAGCCAAAACATCTAGAGAAATGTCTCCTCTGGCAACAGAATACAAAGAAACCATAAGGGACAAAAAAGAACTGCAAGCATGGGTGGTCGGGACAAATTATAAGCCGTAGGATACAAAAGGGCCAAAAAGCAACTGCCACTTCTGAAGTGCTGGGAGAAAAAGCAGGATGCCTGGTACTTATTTCTGCTCCCTGAGGCTGTAGCACAAGCCCCGGGAAAGCCTTACCTGATTTCCTGTCTGGCCTCTCAGTATACTGTCACATTTGGTAATAAGCTATGTTTGTTTACCTACCTTTTCCTCATAAAACTTAATAAGGCCAGGACCCAGTCTCACAAATCCCTAGCGTTTAACTCAATGCCCAGCATATAGCAGGTGCTGCACAAATATTGGTTGAAAAAAAGCACTAGACTGAAAGAAATGAATAAGCAGTAGCAGCTGTGAATCTCCGAACAAGTGAATTAGCAGGGCCTGGTTTGAGAGAACAGCTGGATGCATGCCACTGCTTCTGGGCCACCTCTGCAGAAGGCTGAGAGCCCCACAGAGGGCCAGCACTCCGAGGGCAGGGCACCTACAAAGTCTGTTTTAGAGCCCAGCCGCTGCCTCTGGTCCTTGTGGAGAAGGGCTTGCAATAGGTCGCAGGCGGCTACTGTCCGGCCTCCAGGGATTCGTAGCGGCTGGTGCAGAATGTTCTCATACATCTGGGACACGTCTTGGCTGTAGAAGGGCGGCTGGTGAGAGAGGGAGAAAGCCAGGAGGATCATCCATGCTAAAGTGAGCACAGTTCTCAAAGACACTTGGAGCAAAGGGGGCAGCTGGAAGGATTCAGCCAGACCTGTGTTTTGTGCGATGGCTCATGTGGTGGACTGGAGAGTGACAGAGACCTCTGGGGGCCCAGCACAGTGGAGAGGCTGCTGGAAAGGCTGAAAAGTCTTCTCCCCACAAGTGCGAGGCTTGCTGGTCCACTCCCAGGCACCCCCTCTATCCCACGTCTCTTAATCCAGCTTGTGCATTGACTTCACACTTTGCAAAGTTAACAGTTTCCTATCATCATTTCATCCCAGTCTCATATGATGGTTATAAGACAGGCTGTAATTTTTCAGATGAGAAGAGTAGGCAGTCTAGGGTTGGATCCAGGGGCTGGTTCTACAACCTCCCAGCCCTGTGATCTTTTTGAGCCTCTGTTTCCCTCTTAGTAAAATAAGAACAACCCCATTTCCTGCAGTGCCAGTGTCCAAAGGCTGATTTGAGGCACCAAAGGAGTTAATATGTGAGATAGTATATTATGAAGTGTGGAACTGACTTCATTGAAAAAATATACTTAATCCCCATATTCACTTTTGACATCATCTCTTTGAGCTTGCAGGGGAGAGGTGGCTCATTTGGTTCCTTGAGGAGACTGAGGAGGCCACACAAGGGAGAGGTCCACCCCCGTCTCTTCCAGAGTCAGCTGTACCCCACTCACCACTCCATGCAACATCTCGTAGAGAACCGCCCCCAAGCACCACCAATCCACTGCCCGATCGTAGGGCTCCTTACGAAGCACTTCAGGAGCCAAGTACTGTTGAAAGGAAACACACTCATTTGAAAGACACTCAGCTTCCAACTCCCCGTTGGTAAACAAGGCACGTGGAGGAAAAGGTCACCAGGAGTTGATCCTGCTGTGATATTTCCTTGGCTGTGCATATGTTCATTCAATACCCATTCATCAGAGACCTGCTTTGTGAAGGGCCCCGTTGGTAAATAGGCGACGCTTGCACAAAAGTCGAGCTGCGTGGACGGGGAATGTTCTCATACATCTGGGACACGTCTTGGCTGTAGAAGGGCGGCTGGTGAGAGAGGGAGAAAGCCAGGAGGATCATCCATGCTAAAGTGAGCACAGTTCTCAAAGACACTTGGAGCAAAGGGGGCAGCTGGAAGGATTCAGCCAGACCTGTGTTTTGTGCGATGGCTCATGTGGTGGACTGGAGAGTGACAGAGACCTCTGGGGGCCCAGCACAGTGGAGAGGCTGCTGGAAAGGCTGAAAAGTCTTCTCCCCACAAGTGCGAGGCTTGCTGGTCCACTCCCAGGCACCCCCTCTATCCCACGTCTCTTAATCCAGCTTGTGCATTGACTTCACACTTTGCAAAGTTAACAGTTTCCTATCATCATTTCATCCCAGTCTCATATGATGGTTATAAGACAGGCTGTAATTTTTCAGATGAGAAGAGTAGGCAGTCTAGGGTTGGATCCAGGGGCTGGTTCTACAACCTCCCAGCCCTGTGATCTTTTTGAGCCTCTGTTTCCCTCTTAGTAAAATAAGAACAACCCCATTTCCTGCAGTGCCAGTGTCCAAAGGCTGATTTGAGGCACCAAAGGAGTTAATATGTGAGATAGTATATTATGAAGTGTGGAACTGACTTCATTGAAAAAATATACTTAATCCCCATATTCACTTTTGACATCATCTCTTTGAGCTTGCAGGGGAGAGGTGGCTCATTTGGTTCCTTGAGGAGACTGAGGAGGCCACACAAGGGAGAGGTCCACCCCCGTCTCTTCCAGAGTCAGCTGTACCCCACTCACCACTCCATGCAACATCTCGTAGAGAACCGCCCCCAAGCACCACCAATCCACTGCCCGATCGTAGGGCTCCTTACGAAGCACTTCAGGAGCCAAGTACTGTTGAAAGGAAACACACTCATTTGAAAGACACTCAGCTTCCAACTCCCCGTTGGTAAACAAGGCACGTGGAGGAAAAGGTCACCAGGAGTTGATCCTGCTGTGATATTTCCTTGGCTGTGCATATGTTCATTCAATACCCATTCATCAGAGACCTGCTTTGTGAAGGGCCCTTTGTTCACGTGCTGAGAACTGAGTAAATTAGGCTGAACTTCCCTGTACAGTTGTATATGTTGTGCACCACACAAAAGTATCAGCCAAAGGGGTAATGGGGGCTGCAAGCCTGGCTGTGATCAACTCGCCAAACCACAACCCTAGTACAAGGCTATATCTGGCAACTTATATATATTGAAAGGGAAAACTTGGGACTTCTGTGGTGGTCCAGTGGTTAGGAATCCACCTGTCAATGCAGGATACACAGGTTCAACCCTTGGTCTGAGAACTAAAATCTTACATGCCACAGGGCAACTAAGCCCGTGCCACAACTACTGAACCCAAGTGTCCCAGAGCTGGGGTTCTACAACAAGAGAAACCACCTCAGTGAGAAGTCCAAGCAACACAATGAAGAGCAGTTCCTGCTTGTTGCAGCTAGAGAAAGCCCACATACAGTAATGAAGAGTAGCAGCCAAAAATTTTTAAAAATAAATTAAATTGAAAATAAAGGGGGAATGAAAGACCAATAGAAGTGATCCACCCATCCCCTCCCTCCCCATCCCACCCCCCAAAATAAATAAATAAATAAATCTTTAAAAAAAAATAAAGGGGGGCTTCCCTGGTGGTCCAGTGGGTAAGGACACCACCTTGCAGTGCAAGGGACACCGGTTCGATCCCTGGCCTGGGAAGATCCCACATGCCGTGGAGTGGCTGGACAGATGTGTCCAACTACCAAGCCAGAGCTCTGGAGCACATGCGCCCAGAGCCGGTGCTCTGCAGTGAGAGGGGCCACTGTGATGGGAAGCCCACACAGGCCAAAGAACAAAGAGGGAAATAAATGAAAGACCAACAGAAGAGGCCAAAAAAAAAGAAAAAAAATTAAGGGGAAACTTTTTGTAATTAGTCTTCCCAAGGGAGTACCTTTAATTTGTTCAAAAGCATCTAATTGGTGTCTCGGAACAAGGAAAGCCCTGGGAAATACTCACGGGGCAGGGGGAAGATTCACAGATGAAGTGTAAGTCAGTGTGGCATATACTTGCCCTGGGAACCTTAGTCATGGAGGGATGGAAAGGAGTGAGGAAACAGGAGGTGGCACTTGAATTCCTACTGACAGCTGAATGCGTGCCATGTATCTGCACCTTGCACAAGGAGAGAACCTGAGGCAGAGCTTTGCTTCCTGCCAAACCCAAGGGCTTGGGGACTTCTTAGTCTGAGATCTTTACCACTGAAAAAAGAGGTCTGAGCTACAGACAAAGCCACGTTGAGAGGCTGGGTGGGCGTGGAGAGACGCAGGCAGGTACACCTGGGTCCTACTGGAGGCGTGGTCCTAAGCAGGTCATTGAACCTCCAAGAATTTTGGTTTCTTTATCCCACAGAACAGAGCTGCAGAATCCCTCTGTAGGGGCTGTATTAAGGACCCCAGCGAGGAACTTCCTTAGTGGTCCAGTGGTTAAGAATTCTCCTTCCAATGCAGGGGACTCAGGCTCAATCCCCGATGGGGGAACTAAGATCCTACATGCTGTGCAGCAAATGAGCCTGCACACTGCAGCAAGAGAAGCCTCTTTGCCACAACTAGTCAAAACCCACCTGCTGCAACAAAGAACCACTGCAGCCAACAACAACAAAAAAAGACACATGTTTTTGTGTGTGTGTGTGTGCAGCATAGACACATATGTTGGCCCCTTAACAACTATGAACAGCTGAACAACTGTGGTTACTCTTATCTGTGCTTCCTGGCACCATGGCAGTGCCTGAGTCATGGAAGAGATGACCTGTTAGAGCCACATGTCTTCCAGGATTCAAGGTGCCATATCATCTACTCCTCACCCCTGGCAGTAGCCACAGAAGGGATGGCTGGGCTGGTGGGGCTCTGGAAGGTCATCTCTGTCCAGTGGGCACTCTCCCAGACCCAAACACAGACAACGGCTCCTGCTTAAAGAGGTCATCTGTCCATCAACTCCCCTAAAACCAAACTGAGGAGGCTCAGCTGAAATCTGAGACCCAGATTCTCAAACATACGGAAAAAAACAAAGGCTACAGTCTTGAGCCATGCCAGCTCAGGAGGACTTGCCAGTCCTGCAGCCTCAGCCTCAGACTCCGCATCCAGTCAATCGGCCAAGCAGCTGAGAACCCCTTTGGGTCCAAGGTCCAAGGTTCAACACTGCTAGAAGTTTAAGGAAAGGTTTTTAATCCCAAAGCTGCAGGGAGACCTCGGCAGGACAAAGAAATGAATAAATTACTGCTGAGATCCACAGCTTTTAACCCTCCAGGTTCTTGGTGGCTGAAAGAAGGAAGGAGATCAGTGTCTTTACACTTGATCTTAACTGTCAGGCCAGGGCCTCCTATTTCACATGGACTTCACCCTGCATGGCAGTGCTGTCTGACAGAGTAGCCACTAGACATGGGCAACCGCCAAACATTGGAAATATGGCTGAGCTGAGCTGAAAGGGACAGTAAGTGTAAAATGCACACTGGATCAAAAACTTAGAAAAAAAAGAATAAACTATTTCAACAATTTTATATCAACTGTACATTGATAAGATACTATTTTGTATTGTTGTTTGGTTGTTAAGCTCTGACTTTTTTTATATGCTGCTTTTTTTTAAATTAGGAAAGATTAGAATTGTACAATATTGAGAAATATAGAACAAAACACAATTATTGGAGGACAATTGCTCTATAACATCATGTCTGACTTTTGAGACCCCACGAACTGTAGCCCATCTGGCTGCTCTGTCCATGGGATTTCCTAGGCAAGAATACTGGAGTGGGTTGCCATTTCCTCCTCCAGGGGATCTTCCTGACCCAGGGATCGAACCCGGGTCTCCTGCACTGGCAGGCGGACTCTTTACCACTGAGCCACCTGGGAAGCCCACTATTTTGTATATGTTGGGTTAAATAAAATATATTATTAAAATTGATTCCATCTTTTTCAAGTGTGATTGCTGGAAATTTTTAAATTACATGTATGAGTTGCATTTCTGTTTCTAGTTCTATTGGACGGCACTGCTGCAGAGGTTCACACGCCAGGTCCCAGCAACCCCTGGAGTTGGTGCCCCCATGACACAGACGTTGAAACCAAGGTTCAGTGCGCGATCAGCTCGGAGGAAGTGCTCGGGTGGAAGGACTGAGCCCCTCTGGTGTCACCTGGTAGTTCTAGTCAGGAGCCATGGCCTCACCCACTCTTGGCCTCAGCCCTCCCAGGAGGTTTAGCTTACCTCAGGGGTACCACAAAATGTGGACGTGGTCTCCTTGGGCTCTATACCTTCCTTACAGAGGCCAAAATCCGTCAGTACCACGTGTCCCTGTAGAGCGGAGAGGGCAGGCGTGAGGTGGGAGGCTGATCTGAGACAAAGGTATGGCCAGGTCTATCCCTAAAGCCCAGACACCACATCCAATGGCCGTGAAGTCTGTGGTCCCTGGCACAAGTATGGTCTGGAGGCTCCACTCAGAGACTCAGTGTTTCTAACCTGGATGCCAAGAGCAGCAGAGCAGGCCAGGTGAGGAGATGGCATTGCCCTGTCTGCCCCCAGCTCATCACAGACTCAGACCCACACCCTACACCAGCGGCAGTTCCAGAATGTCCTTGTTGGAGGAGCCTGGTGGCAGCAGCCCCCTTAACAGAGACGATGAAACCAAGAGAGCAAACCCACTCCACGGCCGAGAGGGTGGCTGGCAGAGGCTGCAGGGGGAGTGGATCCTGCCAGGCTCTGCCCCAGACCCCTCTTTAGGAGCTGCGCTGCCCATCCCCCACGCTGGACCACTGCCTCCATCCAAAGTCACGCCCCTCTCAGGGGGCAATCCCCATCCAGTGATGGGTCAGTGCAGCAGCCCAGGTGCCCAGCATCCTGGCCTCTTTTTGACACAGTTCTAAGGAGCCATGTCAGCTCGGATGTACCCCATCCTTATAAGATTGGCCAAGGTCTGCCTTGCAACCACAATGCAGGTGCGCTTCCTCCTCCACCCAAACCTTCCCCTCACCCCTCAAATGTGGAGCTCTTGAGAGTGTTCCCCAATAACCTTCTGCACCCAACACTGCATTTCAGGATCTATTTCCAGGGAACTCAATCTAAGACATGGAAGGACTACAAAATCCTCAAGCCTCCATGTGACTCTACCCCTGGCCCTCCACGGGCCTCATTTACACATTCATGTACATACGAGTACATGTACATCATGTGCACAGAGCACACATTTACATACGTGGACGCAGCCATAGGCATACATGCATATATATACCCGCATGCATCCACAGCCATATGCATGCACACCCACACACATATACTCACAGGCACACAGCACACATGTGCAGCTACGTGCATGTGCAAACACATACACACACACCAACCTGGCAGTCCAAGAGGATGTTCTCTGGTTTCAGGTCCCTGCAGAGAATGAGAGAGAAGGGCACTGCGATGTCAAAGCCACAAGGGCCCTCCTCCGCAGACAGAGGACCAAGTTCACGGAGATTTCATCAGGATCTCGGGGTCCACACGACCCCTGGCTGTTGGGCCAGAAGGGCCAGAGCTGGCTCGGAGCTACGGGCAGGCCTCACCTGTAAATGATGTTGAGGGAGTGCAGGTAGCCAATGGCGCTGGCAACCTCAGCAGCATAGAACCGGGCCCGGGGCTCCAGGAACCTGTGCTCCCGCTGCAGGTGGAAGAAGAGCTGGAGGGAGAGGAGGTGTGTGAGCGGGTTCCTGGGGGCTCCAGCTCCTCGACTGCAGGGTTGGGGGCAGCTGAGCAAGTCAGCCCCTCTTGAAGCTGTAATGTCCTCATACAAGGAAGGGCATGCTGGCCCCACCCCACGGAGCTGGCACAGTGTTAGCAGGAAAGATGAATGAACAAGGATGGAACACCTACTGTGTGCCAGGCTCGAGCCAGACCCTAATACATCTCTAATCTTCTATAATCCTCCTGACTAACTCCCAGGTTTCAGGTAGGAGGCCAGTTTCGTGGAAAAGGAAATGGGAAGTGTCAGAGCAGCCGGTGACTTGCCCAAGGCCACATACTATAATTAGCAGAGCTGTGACTTGAACCTGGGTGAGTCAGAGACGTGATTTTCCTCTAACCCAGGTGATAAAATGATTATGATGGTCAAACTGAGCCCAAGTGAGATCCGCCCTGGGCCAGTTGCTCTGGTCTATTTTACTGGCAAAGGAAGTTCTTCACCCCAATCAGGGAATTCAGCGATGCAGGACACAAAACTCCCTTTGGCATCAGGCTACAGATCATGAAGTCACACAGGTTAAATCTGGGGCCACATGACCTACCCCCCAGGGACACAGAAAAGAGTACCAAGTCCCTTTCACGGGCAGATTTCTTTTCATGTGCCATATGCATGCACACCCACACACATATACTCACAGGCACACAGCACACATGTGCAGCTACGTGCATGTGCAAACACATACACACACACCAACCTGGCAGTCCAAGAGGATGTTCTCTGGTTTCAGGTCCCTGCAGAGAATGAGAGAGAAGGGCACTGCGATGTCAAAGCCACAAGGGCCCTCCTCCGCAGACAGAGGACCAAGTTCACGGAGATTTCATCAGGATCTCGGGGTCCACACGACCCCTGGCTGTTGGGCCAGAAGGGCCAGAGCTGGCTCGGAGCTACGGGCAGGCCTCACCTGTAAATGATGTTGAGGGAGTGCAGGTAGCCAATGGCGCTGGCAACCTCAGCAGCATAGAACCGGGCCCGGGGCTCCAGGAACCTGTGCTCCCGCTGCAGGTGGAAGAAGAGCTGGAGGGAGAGGAGGTGTGTGAGCGGGTTCCTGGGGGCTCCAGCTCCTCGACTGCAGGGTTGGGGGCAGCTGAGCAAGTCAGCCCCTCTTGAAGCTGTAATGTCCTCATACAAGGAAGGGCATGCTGGCCCCACCCCACGGAGCTGGCACAGTGTTAGCAGGAAAGATGAATGAACAAGGATGGAACACCTACTGTGTGCCAGGCTCGAGCCAGACCCTAATACATCTCTAATCTTCTATAATCCTCCTGACTAACTCCCAGGTTTCAGGTAGGAGGCCAGTTTCGTGGAAAAGGAAATGGGAAGTGTCAGAGCAGCCGGTGACTTGCCCAAGGCCACATACTATAATTAGCAGAGCTGTGACTTGAACCTGGGTGAGTCAGAGACGTGATTTTCCTCTAACCCAGGTGATAAAATGATTATGATGGTCAAACTGAGCCCAAGTGAGATCCGCCCTGGGCCAGTTGCTCTGGTCTATTTTACTGGCAAAGGAAGTTCTTCACCCCAATCAGGGAATTCAGCGATGCAGGACACAAAACTCCCCTTTTGGCATCAGGCTACAGATCATGAAGTCACACAGGTTAAATCTGGGGTCACTGAGAGGGGCCATCTTGCTCAGAGAGACAGAGGAGGGAGCCCAGCTCATCCTAGCTGGGCTTCTGGGTCACCAGGTGGCCCCAGGTCATTACTGCAGGGACTGCTCCCTCCCCTGCAGTGCTCTGTGGTATCAAGTGGGGGCATTAGAACTACTGAGCACAAAGTGCCTCTAAGATTGACCTTTCCCAGGTTCACTGAACTGGTTATGGTCAACTTTGCGTGGAAGTCGAGAACTGAAAACGGCTGGGAGTCAGCAGACCCGCCTTCAAATCCTGCCGGGTGAGTTTGAGCCACCGAGTTATTTCCCCCAGCCTAACTTTTATCAACTGCAAAATGGGTCTGTTGTACAGATGAGGGGAGATCATTCCAGAACCAGGTGCGCTGTTGGCACATGGGAGGGAAAGCTCCCGGTCACCCACCTCTCCCCCGTTGACATAGTCCAACACGAAGTAGAGCTTCTTGGGCGTCTGGAAGGAGTAGCGCAGGCCCACGAGGAAGGGGTGGCACACGTTCTTCAGCAGCACGCTGCGCTCCGCCATGATGTGGCACTTCTGCCGAGTCACACGCACACGGGCCATGTCACCACCCACACGACTGCCCTCCTCAAACACCCACCGTGGCTCCTCACTGCCCTCAGAGCCAAGGCCGGGGGGCTTGCCTAGCATTCAGGACTCTGGGCGGTCCACCTCATCCCCCACCAGTGCACGTGGTTGCAGCTCCAGCCCTGGGTCCAAATTCCCTGCCCTCCACCCCAGTGAAAGTGTTAGTCGCTTAGTCGTGTGGGACTCTTTTGCCGACCCCCAAGGCTTCTCTGTCTATGGGATGCTCCAGGCAAGAATACTGGAGTGGGTTGCCACGCCCCGATCGTGAGTCAGAGACGTGATTTTCCTCTAACCCAGGTGATAAAATGATTATGATGGTCAAACTGAGCCCAAGTGAGATCCGCCCTGGGCCAGTTGCTCTGGTCTATTTTACTGGCAAAGGAAGTTCTTCACCCCAATCAGGGAATTCAGCGATGCAGGACACAAAACTCCCCTCTTGGCATCAGGCTACAGATCATGAAGTCACACAGGTTAAATCTGGGGTCACTGAGAGGGGCCATCTTGCTCAGAGAGACAGAGGAGGGAGCCCAGCTCATCCTAGCTGGGCTTCTGGGTCACCAGGTGGCCCCAGGTCATTACTGCAGGGACTGCTCCCTCCCCTGCAGTGCTCTGTGGTATCAAGTGGGGGCATTAGAACTACTGAGCACAAAGTGCCTCTAAGATTGACCTTTCCCAGGTTCACTGAACTGGTTATGGTCAACTTTGCGTGGAAGTCGAGAACTGAAAACGGCTGGGAGTCAGCAGACCCGCCTTCAAATCCTGCCGGGTGAGTTTGAGCCACCGAGTTATTTCCCCCAGCCTAACTTTTATCAACTGCAAAATGGGTCTGTTGTACAGATGAGGGGAGATCATTCCAGAACCAGGTGCGCTGTTGGCACATGGGAGGGAAAGCTCCCGGTCACCCACCTCTCCCCCGTTGACATAGTCCAACACGAAGTAGAGCTTCTTGGGCGTCTGGAAGGAGTAGCGCAGGCCCACGAGGAAGGGGTGGCACACGTTCTTCAGCAGCACGCTGCGCTCCGCCATGATGTGGCACTTCTGCCGAGTCACACGCACACGGGCCATGTCACCACCCACACGACTGCCCTCCTCAAACACCCACCGTGGCTCCTCACTGCCCTCAGAGCCAAGGCCGGGGGGCTTGCCTAGCATTCAGGACTCTGGGCGGTCCACCTCATCCCCCACCAGTGCACGTGGTTGCAGCTCCAGCCCTGGGTCCAAATTCCCTGCCCTCCACCCCAGTGAAAGTGTTAGTCGCTTAGTCGTGTGGGACTCTTTTGCCGACCCCCAAGGCTTCTCTGTCTATGGGATGCTCCAGGCAAGAATACTGGAGTGGGTTGCCACGCCCTTCTCCAGGGGATCATCTCATCCAGGGATCGAACCTGGGTCTCCTGCATTGCAGGCAGATTCTTTACCATCTGAGCCACCAGGAAAGCCACAACACAACTGTAAGATTACTGCATAGATGAGTTCTGACGATCTCTCAGAAAAAAGAAGGCATGCACTATCCACATTCAGGCCTCTGTTCCTGTTTCCTTGCCTGGATGCCCACTTTTCAGATCATCAAAATCATATCCTCAAGGTCAACTGCAAGGCCACCTCCTTCAGAAAGACCAGCCCCATGAGATCCTTACTAACACTAACTCTGACTTGACATTCAGTCCTCCCTCAGGGCCTGCTCTGTGCTTCTCATGGAGTTGGTATTAAAGAGACTCAGGTCAGTGAATGCATCTAGAACTCCTGGATGGCTGTGGCTTCAAGGGTCTTTGGGAAGCCTAAAAGGCAATTCCCATATTGCACAGATTGGGGGCTTGTACCTGACAGGAGAGAAGACTAGTTCACCGTGGAGCCCTGAATCTTTATAGGAAGGCAGAGGGCCGGGACTGGGTCGCTTTCAGGCCCTTCAGGTGAGGCAGTTGGCCTGCCTTCCTAGAGAAGGGTCGGCATCCTGGACACCACCCTCCCTCTGTTGGACCACCTCTGTGCCCAGAGTTGGACCCATCTTTGAAAGATGCCTAAGGCTGGGGGTTGAGAAGTAGAAGAGGAGATGCCTGGGCCTGAGTCCTGGTACCTCTTTCTTCCTTAAGATGGACTTTTTCTCCAGCACCTTCACTGCATAAAACATCCCATCGGACTTGTGTTTGGCCAGCAGGACCTGAGAAGGATGACAAATGCAGAACCCACAGGTGACTACTCCTCTGAACTGTGAGTTTCTCGATGGTGCTGCAGAGCTCCAGCTCTGGCCCTGCACCAATAAGTCTGCAGGAAGCTCCCTCTTTGCACATGGAGGTGATAGCAGGGGATGGAGGAACTGGAAAAGGGGAAGCCCAGTTCTCCTAGGCTCACTGGTCACTCACCTTCCCATAGTTTCCTTTGCCAATGACTTTGAGGAAGTCAAAGTCAGTGGGCCGGGCGCTGGGGAAGAGGAAGAAACATGGTCAGCATTTGCCAGCTTGGGAAACCTAGTACATTAGTTCAAATCAGGGCTTCTCTTTAACTTTGAAGTTGCAGAAGGCAAGGCGCTTTCTAGGAACTCTGTGCTCTTCCAGCCAAGAGGGTCTCCTAAGACTGGCCTCTGCCTCTGGAGAATCTCACAATCGAGTAAACAACAGGCCAGAAGGGGAGAAAACCAAACACAACCACATAGAAGGCAAGAAATCTGGCCTCCAAAGATAGAGAAGGGCCTGGAGGGTGGGAGGGTGCTGCTAGTTACACAGACTTTGGTGGGATATTCCAGCCACAGGGCTCGTCATGATCAGAGGCTGGGGAATTAGTGGGAGATAAAGTTGGGGGTTGGTTCTGGGTTCAGATGGTAGAGGGTCTTGACGCTGGATCAGAGAACTTGGGTTATATTTCCAAGGCGAGGGGAGTCAGGTATGTGGGGAAAGTGGTTGAGAGAGTGGAACTCACTTTGGGTTGGCAGAAGGCCCCAGGTTGATATTCGTTGGCCTGGCTAAAGACAAAAATTTGAGGTTTTGGTCGCGAGAGAAGACTAGTTCACCGTGGAGCCCTTCAGGGGGGGGGAGGCAGTTGGCCTGCCTTCCTAGAGAAGGGTCGGCATCCTGGACACCACCCTCCCTCTGTTGGACCACCTCTGTGCCCAGAGTTGGACCCATCTTTGAAAGATGCCTAAGGCTGGGGGTTGAGAAGTAGAAGAGGAGATGCCTGGGCCTGAGTCCTGGTACCTCTTTCTTCCTTAAGATGGACTTTTTCTCCAGCACCTTCACTGCATAAAACATCCCATCGGACTTGTGTTTGGCCAGCAGGACCTGAGAAGGATGACAAATGCAGAACCCACAGGTGACTACTCCTCTGAACTGTGAGTTTCTCGATGGTGCTGCAGAGCTCCAGCTCTGGCCCTGCACCAATAAGTCTGCAGGAAGCTCCCTCTTTGCACATGGAGGTGATAGCAGGGGATGGAGGGAACTGGAAAAGGGGAAGCCCAGTTCTCCTAGGCTCACTGGTCACTCACCTTCCCATAGTTTCCTTTGCCAATGACTTTGAGGAAGTCAAAGTCAGTGGGCCGGGCGCTGGGGAAGAGGAAGAAACATGGTCAGCATTTGCCAGCTTGGGAAACCTAGTACATTAGTTCAAATCAGGGCTTCTCTTTAACTTTGAAGTTGCAGAAGGCAAGGCGCTTTCTAGGAACTCTGTGCTCTTCCAGCCAAGAGGGTCTCCTAAGACTGGCCTCTGCCTCTGGAGAATCTCACAATCGAGTAAACAACAGGCCAGAAGGGGAGAAAACCAAACACAACCACATAGAAGGCAAGAAATCTGGCCTCCAAAGATAGAGAAGGGCCTGGAGGGTGGGAGGGTGCTGCTAGTTACACAGACTTTGGTGGGATATTCCAGCCACAGGGCTCGTCATGATCAGAGGCTGGGGAATTAGTGGGAGATAAAGTTGGGGGTTGGTTCTGGGTTCAGATGGTAGAGGGTCTTGACGCTGGATCAGAGAACTTGGGTTATATTTCCAAGGCGAGGGGAGTCAGGTATGTGGGGAAAGTGGTTGAGAGAGTGGAACTCACTTTGGGTTGGCAGAAGGCCCCAGGTTGATATTCCCGTTGGCCCCTGGGGGCTAAAGACATTTAAAGAAAGACGTGATTAAGATCAGATGGTGCCTACTCCTTGGCCTTCTCCCTTCTCCCCGGCCCAAGTTCTGTTCCCTTTCTAACATCCCTACTAGGCTTCCTTCTTTCCTTCTTTACTTCCTCCCTTTCTCCCTTTCTCCTTTCTTTCTTTCCATCCATCACTAACCCACCCACCCATCCACTATCCCACCTGTTCCTCACAATAGCCTTGGAAGGCTGCTGACTGTGGTACCAAATGTGAGGGGGAGGAAACTGAGACCTGGCTGAGCTGTTGGAGGACTTACTGGCTGCCCCACTGGCACTAGAATGCCGGTGTCCTCAGGGCCAATCCCATGGTTTTTCCATCCCATTTACTTCTCGAAGCCCTTGTCCAATCGTGTTTTCTCTTTATCCTGCAAATAGCCTAGTTCTGTGAGCTCACAGTGATCCCAGTGGGCGCCCCAGTCCCCGGACAGCCCACCTGGCTAGCTAGGACCTCCATGGGTCCCCTCAGCCTTGGGAGGAAGTGAGCTCCCTGGTGGTGGGTGGGGGAACCAAGACCCACTTACCTGCGGACTAGAGGTACCAGCTCGGCTACAGTCCATTCTTTACCAGTGATCAGGTAAGCTCCAGGGACACGACAAGGAGCAGGATGAGGGAGGTGCTGTTGGGAATTAGTGTCACCTGCTTAGAGTCAGACACCTCCCCTCCCCAAACCCCCGCCCCTGAAGCCAGCAACCCCTGCCTGGGACAATAAATGATATCCCCTGAACCCAGCCTCTCCAGTCAGACATCTCAGGAGGTAGGGAGGACGGTCAGGGGTGGCCCCTCCCAGGCTGGATCTTTTCAAGCACTGGGGATGGCCAAGGAAACTCTGATGTCTGGGATGGTTGAGGCAGAAAAGACTTTTATAGAGAATAAAGTCTGAATTCTTCCTTCCATTTCAGAGGTGGGGAGCCTGAGGCCTCAAAAGGGACTTGTCTAGGCCCACAGACTGTGATGGGCAGACTGGGCTCCCCTGGATCCTATACAGGCATGTTACAACCCTGGATCCCCATAGACAGCTCCAGGCTGGGCGCTGTGTGGACTGTTATATCTCTGCCATAAGGACGTCTACCTAATGTCCTGGAAAGACAGCTGTCTGGGGACCTTGGGCCAGAACCAGGAACAGACTCATGAACAAGTGAGCTAAGATGCTTCAGTCATGTCCACCTCTTTGCAACCCCATGGACTGTAGCCCTTTGGGCTCCTCTGTCCATGGGATTCTCCAGGAAAGCATACTGGAGTGGGTTGCCAGGCCTTTCTCCAGTGGATCTTCCCGACCCAAGGGTGGAACCCACATCTCTTATGTCTCCTGCATTGGAAGGAGGATTCTTTATCACTGATACCACCTGGGAAGCCCCTGCCTATGTCTATTTGAGATGCCTCTATATTCAGGCCCGAGTTTGGGATGCCCAGGGCCCCACAGCCTCACTCTTGCTTGGAAGATCAAGGCCAAGAACTAAGATTGCTATTGAAGGCTGCTGCTACTTTGCATCCTGAGACCACACCTTTTGCCTACAGAGGGGCCTGGGTTTCAGTAGAGACCATTACAAGGGGGTCCTGGAGCAACCACCCACTGGTCTTCTCGGGAGCTGAGAAAGTGACCACAGGGGGAGCAAGAAAATTTCCCTGCCCAAGCTGCTTTAGGAAGCCCAGCCTCATGGAGCCCAAGAGAGAGCTGCAGAGATGCCCAAATACACAGTGCAGGCTGGCTTCAGCCAGCGTCTCATGTCCGCGCTCCTGCAGACAGCCCACACCCTTCCTGGCCCAACCCTGAAAGACCCTCTGCCAGTCCCTGGCCTCCCCGACCCCACATACCTGCCCAGCCTATGGAGAGGCCGCTGAGAGTAGGAGCGGTGGGAGCCGGAGGGTGGACAGTGGACAAGAAGCCTCTCTCTGTTCTCCCAACAAGGGCTGAAGTGTCTGTGCCTGGCGCCGGCCTGGCCCCGGCACCCAGCTCGGAGCTGCCGGCTGCAGCGAGGGGGCTGTTGATGTCACGCGGGAGCTAGCAGGGCTTAAGAAGGGACCGAAGGCCTCTGTTCCCTCGGGGACGTCATCTCCCTCTGGAGGGTGTGGATGGAAGAAGGTGAGCAATAGTTGCAGGAGAGGCCATGCTGGGGCTGATAGAATGCATTGGAGCTTGTGGGTTGTCAAAATTTTGGCGTAATGTCCTGGAAAGACAGCTGTCTGGGGACCTTGGGCCAGAACCAGGAACAGACTCATGAACAAGTGAGCTAAGATGCTTCAGTCATGTCCACCTCTTTGCAACCCCATGGACTGTAGCCCTTTGGGCTCCTCTGTCCATGGGATTCTCCAGGAAAGCACAGTGGAGTGGGTTGCCAGGCCTTTCTCCAGTGGATCTTCCCGACCCAAGGGTGGAACCCACATCTCTTATGTCTCCTGCATTGGAAGGAGGATTCTTTATCACTGATACCACCTGGGAAGCCCCTGCCTATGTCTATTTGAGATGCCTCTATATTCAGGCCCGAGTTTGGGATGCCCAGGGCCCCACAGCCTCACTCTTGCTTGGAAGATCAAGGCCAAGAACTAAGATTGCTATTGAAGGCTGCTGCTACTTTGCATCCTGAGACCACACCTTTTGCCTACAGAGGGGCCTGGGTTTCAGTAGAGACCATTACAAGGGGGTCCTGGAGCAACCACCCACTGGTCTTCTCGGGAGCTGAGAAAGTGACCACAGGGGGAGCAAGAAAATTTCCCTGCCCAAGCTGCTTTAGGAAGCCCAGCCTCATGGAGCCCAAAGAGAGAGCTGCAGAGATGCCCAAATACACAGTGCAGGCTGGCTTCAGCCAGCGTCTCATGTCCGCGCTCCTGCAGACAGCCCACACCCTTCCTGGCCCAACCCTGAAAGACCCTCTGCCAGTCCCTGGCCTCCCCGACCCCACATACCTGCCCAGCCTATGGAGAGGCCGCTGAGAGTAGGAGCGGTGGGAGCCGGAGGGTGGACAGTGGACAAGAAGCCTCTCTCTGTTCTCCCAACAAGGGCTGAAGTGTCTGTGCCTGGCGCCGGCCTGGCCCCGGCACCCAGCTCGGAGCTGCCGGCTGCAGCGAGGGGGCTGTTGATGTCACGCGGGAGCTAGCAGGGCTTAAGAAGGGACCGAAGGCCTCTGTTCCCTCGGGGACGTCATCTCCCTCTGGAGGGTGTGGATGGAAGAAGGTGAGCAATAGTTGCAGGAGAGCCCAGGCCATGCTGGGGCTGATTAGAATGCATTGGAGCTTGTGGGGTGGGGCTGGGGTGCAGGTGTTTCAGAGCCTGGGTGTCTGGTTCAGGCAGCTTGGTCTTGGGCTTTGCTGAGCACTTGGGCCTTTAGGTTCTTCCTGCTGGCCCTCCAGGCTCTGGTTACTGTTTCCAGAGCAGGGCTGGGTCCTGGGATCCTTTGCTGCAGAGTACAGTGCTTTCACCTGGACATATCTCTCCTCCAAGCAACAAAACACAAAGAAACTGTATGGGACTAAAAATAACTGTGTGCATGCTCAGTTGGGACAAATTCTAGACCCAAAGGATGTAAAGAGACAAAAAAATCCAACTGCCACTTTTGAGGAACCTGGAGCAAAACTAGAGTGTTGGGAGCAAAAATAGGGTGCTGCACATGCCCTCTTTACTCCACACCACCTGTTGGAGGGCAAGACCCTTCAACCACCCCTTTGGCCTGAGCCCTAGACACACCCCTTCCACCCATATATATATGTCACTCCCCACTCAAGGAGTGAGCAAGCAAGAAGATGTGTTGTTTGTTCTTGCACCCCACGCTGCAGCAGGGGCCGCAATAAAGTCTTGCCTGAATTTCTTGCCAGGCTTCTTGTCAATTTCTACTGATTGTGGAAGGCCAAGAACCCTGGTTGGTATCACCAGGGAGCAGGATCCTGGTGGCACCCTGGTGCTTGATGGCCTTACTTCCTGGTGCAACAAGCAGGTATTCACAGGGTCCCTTCCTCTCTCCTGGTGGTTAAATGGGCTATTCTGAGGAATGGAGTTGACAGGGCTTCACCTGCCCCCCCGAATTTTCTGTGTGGTGACCACATACCACACTCAGACCTCTGTAACTCACCACAGTGGGATGATCTGTGGAACTGGGGCTGAGGGTGTTGGTCAGAGGGACCCAAGTCCAAAGGCCTTGGGGGTCCTCTGTGGGCTCTGAAGTGAGGAGGTGATCCAAGGAAAACCCAAGGGAGCAGTATCAAAGCCTATCATTTTTTAAGAAAATAGAAATGTTGAACCAAAACACAGATGGGCAGGATAGCATGTTGACAAAACCTAATGCCCAGAACAAGGATGTTTCTTTTCAATGACAAGACTCAGATGCAGCTTTCTTTCAGGAGTAGTGCTTGGAACAGGAAAACGATAATGAAAAATAACGGTAACTTCAAGGTCTGAGCATGCGGCATGTCAGAACAGCCACTGGCAGTAATAATTGCCTCTCTGGAACTCATATCCTTGAGAGATTGATGTCCCCATGTCAGGACCCAGTCCCCACTCCTCCTTTTCTCTCTTGAAGTCATTCCAAAGAGGCTGTCATCCCAACATGCCACCAAAGGCATAGACCACTGACCTCCATGTGCCAGAGCCGGTGATGATCTCTTTGTTCTGTCACTCAGCATTTCTGAGGACATGACCTCCTTTTCCCACTTGACTCTAAGATCTCCTGGTTTTCCTCCCGCTTTGATGACTGCCTTTTCTCCATATTTTCTGCCGGATTCCCTATTTTTCACCCTGAAACACTGGCTCAGCCTCTGTCTATACTTATGTCTCGGTTGACTGCAATCAGTTCTTATTAAACTGTTTAATGGTTTCAAGGGTTGACTAAACTCCATAATTCCTAAATGCATCTCTCTAGTTTTAATTCTCTCCTGACTCTGGATTCTCCGAGACTTCACCAGTGAAATGTCTAGAGGTGCCTCCGTCTTAACATATCCAAAACAAAAGTCCTGACTCTTCCTCTTTTCACTCAGGGGCGGCCTGCGCCTCCCCGACATCCATCTCTGTGATAGTACTACTGCCTATTCCAAAGTTCAGGCCAGCAGCTAGGAATTCCTCTAGAAACTTTTTGCCATCACCCCATCTGCACTACACCATGAAATCACCATAGACTTTACCTTTACAATATATCCAAATACCATGTATTAACTCATATATGTGGAATCTAGAAAAATGGTACAGATGAGCTTCTTTGCAGGACAGGAATCGAGACGCAGACGTAGAGAATGGACATGTGGACACCATGGGGGAGGAGGAGGGGGAGATAAATTGGAACATTGGATTGACATACATATGCTACCATGTGTAAGACAGAAAGCTAGAGGGAACCTGCTGTAAAGCACAGGCAGCTCAGCTGGGTGCTCTGTGATGATTCAGATGGGTGGGGTGGGGGTGGGAGAGAGGTGCATGAGGGAGGGGATACGTATATACATGGCTGATTCACTTCATCATCTAGCAGATGCTAAGATGGCATTGTAAAGCAACTATATACTAATAAAAGAAACAAAACAAAATATACCCAGAAATCCCTGCTGCAACCACTCTGCCCTGAACCAACATCATCACTTGCATGGATTACTGCACTTGCTTTCCCACTATGTCCCCATCCCTATCTTGATCCCCTACAGTCTTTCTTCACCAAAAGTCAGAGTGACTGTTTAAAACAGGAAGTCGGATCATGTGATTTTCTCCAAATCACCAAAGGCATAGACCACTGACCTCCATGTGCCAGAGCCGGTGATGATCTCTTTGTTCTGTCACTCAGCATTTCTGAGGACATGACCTCCTTTTCCCACTTGACTCTAAGATCTCCTGGTTTTCCTCCCGCTTTGATGACTGCCTTTTCTCCATATTTTCTGCCGGATTCCCTATTTTTCACCCTGAAACACTGGCTCAGCCTCTGTCTATACTTATGTCTCGGTTGACTGCAATCAGTTCTTATTAAACTGTTTAATGGTTTCAAGGGTTGACTAAACTCCATAATTCCTAAATGCATCTCTCTAGTTTTAATTCTCTCCTGACTCTGGATTCTCCGAGACTTCACCAGTGAAATGTCTAGAGGTGCCTCCGTCTTAACATATCCAAAACAAAAGTCCTGACTCTTCCTCTTTTCACTCAGGGGCGGCCTGCGCCTCCCCGACATCCATCTCTGTGATAGTACTACTGCCTATTCCAAAGTTCAGGCCAGCAGCTAGGAATTCCTCTAGAAACTTTTTGCCATCACCCCATCTGCACTACACCATGAAATCACCATAGACTTTACCTTTACAATATATCCAAATACCATGTATTAACTCATATATGTGGAATCTAGAAAAATGGTACAGATGAGCTTCTTTGCAGGACAGGAATCGAGACGCAGACGTAGAGAATGGACATGTGGACACCATGGGGGAGGAGGAGGGGGAGATAAATTGGAACATTGGATTGACATACATATGCTACCATGTGTAAGACAGAAAGCTAGAGGGAACCTGCTGTAAAGCACAGGCAGCTCAGCTGGGTGCTCTGTGATGATTCAGATGGGTGGGGTGGGGGTGGGAGAGAGGTGCATGAGGGAGGGGATACGTATATACATGGCTGATTCACTTCATCATCTAGCAGATGCTAAGATGGCATTGTAAAGCAACTATATACTAATAAAAGAAACAAAACAAAATATACCCAGAAATCCCTGCTGCAACCACTCTGCCCTGAACCAACATCATCACTTGCATGGATTACTGCACTTGCTTTCCCACTATGTCCCCATCCCTATCTTGATCCCCTACAGTCTTTCTTCACCAAAAGTCAGAGTGACTGTTTAAAACAGGAAGTCGGATCATGTGATTTTGTTGCTCAAAAACTCCAGCGTGCTTTCCACCACACTTAGGATTAAAATCCAAAGTCTATAGCAGTCTAAGAGATTCCATGTGACCCAGCTCACCGTGTCTTCCTCCGTCTCCAGGCTCTCCCTCTCACTGGCTCTGCCTGGCTTCTTTGCTGTCCCTCAAACACACAGAGCGCCCTCTGGCCTCCTGCCCCTTGCACTTATGTTTTCCTCTGCTTAGAATACTTTTCCTCTATATATCTGCCTGGCTGGCTTCCACTCACATCACAGAGGTCTCTGCTCCAATGTCACTTCCCAGAGAGCCCCTTTCCACGACTGATTGTCTCGGTCATAGGGGTTCCCTGGGATGTGACACTTTCAGGACTTCAGCCAATACTATCCTGGGCAAACCAAGATGGTTGGCCACCCCATAGGCTTAGTCCCCTCGTTCCCCATCCACATTGTTTGCTTTATATTTTACTTTGCAACATATCACTCTCTGACACCTTATTTTGAAACTCTTTAATCATTTATTTTCTGTCTGGAACTTGAACATTGACTCTGCAAGGGCAAAGACTTCTGTTACTTACTCTGAATCTTCAGCATCCAGATCAGAGCCTGGAACAGGGTTTGGTGCTCAGGACATATTTGACAAATGAATTGAAGAATGAATTGATAAGATAAATTATAGTTCATGGATAAAATGGAAAATTTTCCAGGTAAAAAAATGGTGTATCAGCCTATGTAAATGCAAATGGGATCATCTGTGGGATACAATGTCAAGGCAAAAAGCAGATTTCCAGATGGTAGGTGACCAGGAACACCATTTTTGTAAAGAAAAGAAAGACAGAGTGCTCATGACCACCAAAAAGCGGCTAGAGGGATAGGACCCAATGTGGCAGGGCATTAGGTGGTCTTCTTTGTACCACTGTGTAAACATCCTCAAGGTGTTGCTGTTCATTAAATACTTGGGTACTAAGTCCTGGTGGGAACTTTGACAGGCTCGTGGCCCACCAACACCCTCTGCCATCACCTTGACTGTGATTCCCAGGTCAGAGCAATACTCAGCCTCTTTCTCTCCTGCACCAAGGTCCTCTGATTTTTCGGGCCAGAGGCTGAATGGACATCAACACTTTCTCCCAACTCTTTAGACCTACAGAGACCCCTGCAAACTCTCAGGCGATGGCCCAAGATCCTCTGAGAACCTTCAAGCCTGTTCCTCCCCCTAGCTTCCCCAACCTAGACTTGCACCCTTCTACTCCATCACTCCATGCTCCTGCCCTCGTCTCCCCAGACCGGTTCAAGGCAGTGGGAGTAGGGGGGTTACACAGGTACCTCTTTTTGGAACACTCTCCCCCCAACCAACTGGCCTTAGGCCCCCCACTCACATCACAGAGGTCTCTGCTCCAATGTCACTTCCCAGAGAGCCCCTTTCCACGACTGATTGTCTCGGTCATAGGGGTTCCCTGGGATGTGACACTTTCAGGACTTCAGCCAATACTATCCTGGGCAAACCAAGATGGTTGGCCACCCCATAGGCTTAGTCCCCTCGTTCCCCATCCACATTGTTTGCTTTATATTTTACTTTGCAACATATCACTCTCTGACACCTTATTTTGAAACTCTTTAATCATTTATTTTCTGTCTGGAACTTGAACATTGACTCTGCAAGGGCAAAGACTTCTGTTACTTACTCTGAATCTTCAGCATCCAGATCAGAGCCTGGAACAGGGTTTGGTGCTCAGGACATATTTGACAAATGAATTGAAGAATGAATTGATAAGATAAATTATAGTTCATGGATAAAATGGAAAATTTTCCAGGTAAAAAAATGGTGTATCAGCCTATGTAAATGCAAATGGGATCATCTTTGGTATACAATTTCATGGCAAAAAGCAGATTTCCAGATGGTAGGTGACCAGGAACACCATTTTTGTAAAGAAAAGAAAGACAGAGTGCTCATGACCACCAAAAAGCGGCTAGAGGGATAGGACCCAATGTGGCAGGGCATTAGGTGGTCTTCTTTGTACCACTGTGTAAACATCCTCAAGGTGTTGCTGTTCATTAAATACTTGGGTACTAAGTCCTGGTGGGAACTTTGACAGGCTCGTGGCCCACCAACACCCTCTGCCATCACCTTGACTGTGATTCCCAGGTCAGAGCAATACTCAGCCTCTTTCTCTCCTGCACCAAGGTCCTCTGATTTTTCGGGCCAGAGGCTGAATGGACATCAACACTTTCTCCCAACTCTTTAGACCTACAGAGACCCCTGCAAACTCTCAGGCGATGGCCCAAGATCCTCTGAGAACCTTCAAGCCTGTTCCTCCCCCTAGCTTCCCCAACCTAGACTTGCACCCTTCTACTCCATCACTCCATGCTCCTGCCCTCGTCTCCCCAGACCGGTTCAAGGCAG
Source organism: Tragulus kanchil (assembly GCA_022376925.1). NCBI lineage: Eukaryota > Metazoa > Chordata > Mammalia > Artiodactyla > Tragulidae > Tragulus > Tragulus kanchil. Next base: position 22,219,382 of record JAIOJX010000031.1, on the reverse strand, counting down.
TGGGAGTAGGGGGGTTACACAGGTACCTCTTTTTGGAACACTCTCCCACCAACCAATCTGGCCTGCTCTACCAAGCCTTTGCATCTATCCTCACCTGCCTTTCCCATAGCCTCTAGCTCCATGAACCTAGCTAGCTCCCTTCCTGTGCTTACTGATCATCCCTAGCCCCATAAGCCTAGCTCCCTTCCTAAGCTTACTTTCTTTTAATACACCATCTTCACACTACTGTCATTTATTCATTTACAAGCCTGCCTTCCCAGTGCCTAGCAATGACATATCAATGACAGTACATATCACTTCCATCTTACTTTGTTTTCACAGTGCCACAGGTTCAGAACTATCATCATTCTTGATTTGAAAAGAAAGTGACAGGAACAGAGAGGTGAAGTTTGCCCGAGACATCTAGGAAGTCAATGATATAACTGGGATTTGACCCCGGACAGTCTAACTCCAAAGCCCGTGCCCTGGAATTTCAGGGAGAAGTTAGGAATCTAAGGAAAGAGGACTTCCCTGGTGGTCTAGTGGTTAAGACTCTGTGCTTCCAATACAGAGGGTACAGGTTCGATCTCTGGTCAAAGAACTAAGATCCCAGATGCTGTGTGGCAGAGGCAAGAAATTACATTAAAAAAACCCTTTTTTTTAATTAAGTAAAAAAGAAGGAAGGAATGAAGTTAGTGGGAAGGAAGCAAGGATGAAGTGGACTCATTAGAAAGGAAGAAAATTAGGCAGCTGAGAAGGGAGAGGATTAGAGAAGGAAGGAGGGAAAGAAGGGGAGGCAGAAGGGAGGGGAGTGATAGAAAGGAAGAAATGAAGGAAAGGAGTTAGGGAGGGAGATGTTAGGAAGGAACGGAAATTGATAGGATAGTTAGGGAGGAGATTGCCTAGGTAACTAGTTTCCCATTTTGGCAGACAAACAGGCTGACAGGCAGGTGTCCTCCTCATGGCTGAGTGACTCACCTGAAAACTAGGTCCCAGCTCAGGTCCTGGACTGCAGTCCCGTGCCCAGCTCCGCTTGCTGGTCTCTCTGCATGGTGCCTCTGACCCAGAACCCAATCCTGACTGGCTGAACAACCTTCTCTTCCCAGTCAGGAGCGACCTGTCACCCACTCGCCCAGGCTCCCAAACCAGCTAGAGTTCAGCCTTCAGCCCTGCTGGCTGGGAACTGGGCACTGGTCTTTTTTGTTACTGATTAACCGCTCGACCTGAATCACGATGCTGGCGGTACCCACAGGTTCCTCCACGGATCCTTGCCCTGGGGACCGTTTTTTAAAAGGTACAGCACAACTTAAGTTGTGTAACCTTGGGGAAGTGACTCCAGCTCCCTGAGCCTCATGTGAGTCAGTGATGATGCCCAAGAGGGAGGGGGCCTGAAGTCCCTTTAACACTGTCACATTTCATTCTCTGAAGTCTGCCCCCCCCACCAACTCCAGTCCCGACCAACCCCACCTCCTAGTCCAGCTCAAATGCTGACTCTCTACATAGCCTCTGATTCCATTAGCAGAGTCACTATCCCTTTTGCTTAGAGCCCAAGAAACTGACCAAGGAAGGGGCTTGTCTTGCACATTTCTCCCTAATGGGGAACACCAGCTTCTGATTTTTCTAATCATGGATCCACCTGGAGAGAAGCACCTCATTCTCTCCTGTGCTAATCTTTCCGCCTGACACGCCTGGCATTCTCTTGTGTTGAGCCAAAGCCTGGGCCCAGAGCTCGCCTGCCCTGGAACTCCCTGGGCACCATCCTGGGAGGAACACCATGGCTGAGCAGACATCCATGGCCCTCTTTGCCTTTGGAGAACTAAGACTCAGGAACCAGGGCTTATCTTGCCCCAGGCATTGTCCTGTTTGAGCTGAAGCTGCCCTGACCGAGGATTCTAACTCAGAGCAGGGGTGGAGCCTGGCCTGCTGGACAGGTGAGCGAAGATTCACCCAGAGAACTTCACCCAGTTCTTAGCAGGGAACTCAGCAGGGAACTGACTGCCAGGCTACCTCCTTATGAAAATGTCAACAGGCCTTCCCTGGTGGTCTAGTGGCTAAAAATCCACCTGCTGATGCAAGGGACACGGCTTCCATCCCTGGTCTGGGAAGATCCCACATGGCTGGGGGCGACAAGTCCCTGCGCTACAACTACTAAGCCCACGTTACTAGAGTCTGTGCTCCGCAATAAGGGAAGACCTCACAATGAGAAGCCCACGTCCTGCAATGAAGACCCGGTGCAGCCATAAATAAATAAAAATTTAAAATGTCAACAACTTCCCAGTCATGCTAGTGCCTTAGAAACTGGCTAATGTGCTCTGGAGAGCCCTGCATGCCTCACTCCCAGCCTCTACCAGCACACACAACAGTAGGTGCCTGACTTCAGCCCAGAGAGCCCAGAGAGGGGCGGCGGCTGCCCCAAGGGCACAGAGCAAATCAGGGCAGAGTCTCAGAGCAAAAAAGTCTCAGGTTCTGCCTCTTTCCTGGGCTGAGCTGCTCCTCCTCTGCCAAACTCTATCCCTCCTCAGCACTCCCAGAACTGGTTTGGAAAAACCCACAAGATGGTATTATGTAAACAGTATGGAAGGATTCCAACACACCCAAGACCTTGAAACAAAAAGTGAAAACTTCTTCTCCAGCCCGTCTCCAACCTCATTTCCAGAGGGAACTGCTATTAACCACATGGTGACTCTCCTTCCAGACTTCTGTCTATACCCCCATCTACACTGCTCATCCACTTTTCCCCCCAGAGAAATGGACCATACTATGCATAGCGTTTAGCAACTCAGAAATGTACAGAATTTAAAAAATCAAGCTGGACTATGAGATCGATAATGAGAAAGGTTTGTTCCTCTTCTCTTCCCTCATAGACAAGGAATGCACTTTAGCTGCTTCCTTTGGTATTTTTCTAAAAATGTATTTATTTTTAGTAGTACTAGTGCTCAGTTCAGTATCAGGGCTTATCTTGCCCCAGGCATTGTCCTGTTTGAGCTGAAGCTGCCCTGACCGAGGATTCTAACTCAGAGCAGGGGTGGAGCCTGGCCTGCTGGACAGGTGAGCGAAGATTCACCCAGAGAACTTCACCCAGTTCTTAGCAGGGAACTCAGCAGGGAACTGACTGCCAGGCTACCTCCTTATGAAAATGTCAACAGGCCTTCCCTGGTGGTCTAGTGGCTAAAAATCCACCTGCTGATGCAAGGGACACGGCTTCCATCCCTGGTCTGGGAAGATCCCACATGGCTGGGGGCGACAAGTCCCTGCGCTACAACTACTAAGCCCACGTTACTAGAGTCTGTGCTCCGCAATAAGGGAAGACCTCACAATGAGAAGCCCACGTCCTGCAATGAAGACCCGGTGCAGCCATAAATAAATAAAAATTTAAAATGTCAACAACTTCCCAGTCATGCTAGTGCCTTAGAAACTGGCTAATGTGCTCTGGAGAGCCCTGCATGCCTCACTCCCAGCCTCTACCAGCACACACAACAGTAGGTGCCTGACTTCAGCCCAGAGAGCCCAGAGAGGGGCGGCGGCTGCCCCAAGGGCACAGAGCAAATCAGGGCAGAGTCTCAGAGCAAAAAAGTCTCAGGTTCTGCCTCTTTCCTGGGCTGAGCTGCTCCTCCTCTGCCAAACTCTATCCCTCCTCAGCACTCCCAGAACTGGTTTGGAAAAACCCACAAGATGGTATTATGTAAACAGTATGGAAGGATTCCAACACACCCAAGACCTTGAAACAAAAAGTGAAAACTTCTTCTCCAGCCCGTCTCCAACCTCATTTCCAGAGGGAACTGCTATTAACCACATGGTGACTCTCCTTCCAGACTTCTGTCTATACCCCCATCTACACTGCTCATCCACTTTTCCCCCCAGAGAAATGGACCATACTATGCATAGCGTTTAGCAACTCAGAAATGTACAGAATTTAAAAAATCAAGCTGGACTATGAGATCGATAATGAGAAAGGTTTGTTCCTCTTCTCTTCCCTCATAGACAAGGAATGCACTTTAGCTGCTTCCTTTGGTATTTTTCTAAAAATGTATTTATTTTTAGTAGTACTAGTGCTCAGTTCAGTTCAGTCACTCAGTCGTGTCTGACTCTGCAACCCCATGGACTGTAGCACACCAGGTTTCCCTGTCCTTCACCATTTTCCAGAGTTTGCTCAAACTTGTGTCCATTGAGCTGGTAATGCCATCCAACCATCTCATCCTCTGTCGTCCTCTTCCCTTTCTGCCTCCTATTTTTCCCAGCATTAGGGTCTTTTCCAATGAATTGTTTCTTTGCATCAGCAGAAGAAAAAGCAGGGGAGCTTCGCCTTTATCATCAGTCCTTCCATTGAATATTCAGGGTTGATTTCCTTTAGGCTTGACTGGTTTGATCTCCTTGAAGTCCACAGGGTTCTCAAGAGCCTTCTCCAACACCACAGTTCAAACGCATCAATTCTTTGGCGCTCAGCCTTCTTTATGGTCCAACTCTCATATCCATACTTGACTACTAGTAGTGTTAGTTGCTTTTAAATGGAAGGATAATTGCTTTACAATATTGTGTTGGTTTCTGCCACGCATCAACATGAATCAGTCATAGGTATACATGTGTCCCCTCCCTCCTGAAACTCCCTCCTACCTCCCACCCCATCCCACCCCTCTAGGTTATCACAGAGCTTCTTTTGGTATTTATTAATACTTCCACATGTCTAAATTGCATGATTATATTGAGATCCCTCCAACTGTCATTTTTTAGAAATTCTCAAGTGATTTCCTTACAATATTTAGATCTTTCCATCCACTCACCTCTGTTTTTCCTAAAATTGATTAGTAATTGTTTAATTTGATTGTTTGAAATAGTCAACATATATCTCTGTATACATATACGCATGCAAATAACTTTCCCTTAAACTCTCTGATTGAGCTGAAAAGAGCCTCCAAATACCATAATATCGGGTTGGCCAAAAAATTCAATTGAATTTTCCTGTACCATCTTATGGAAAAACTCAAATGAGCTTTTTGGCCAACCCAATATATTGATTTCAGTTTGTTCAGCTGTTTTTTTTCTCATCCTTCCTGGAGACTTTCATCCTTCTGTTTTCACCTGGACAAGCTGCTTAGTTGTCATCTGGTCCTTCCTTTCCCATCACTCTGAAAATTCCCTTTGTCTTTCTCCTTTTTTTTTTTTTTTTTCAAAATGCTATACTTAATTATTTTGAGCATGCCACATGGTGTGCAGGATCTTGTGTCAAGCCCAAGCCTCCTGCAGTGGAAACATGGAATCTTAATCACTGGACCACACTGAAGTCCCTTCTTTCTCCCTCTCCTTGTTGGATGTCCTATTTCCTGGATCCGTATGTCGTTTTCTTTTTTTCTTAATTTAAAAAAATCTATATAAATAAAATTTGCCATTTTAACCATTAAGAAAGGGACAATTCAGTGTCACTAAGTATTTCCACAGCATTGTGCAATTATCACCATCTCTTTCCAAAACTGTTTCATCACCCCTAAGAAAAACTCTGTGGTCATTCAGCAATAACTCCCAATTCCCCCTTCACCAAGCACCTGGTAACTTCTAATCTCCTTTCTGCCTCTACAGATTTGCCTATTTTAGATATTTCATATAAGTGGAATCACACAATATGTCTTCTTGTGCCTGGTTTGTGTCACTTCACGTATTTTCAGGGTTCATCTTGAGTGGCTGGATATACCACCTTTTGTCTATCCATTTATATTTTGTTGACCTATTTATCTATAGATGGATGGTTGGGTTGTTTCCACCTTTTGACCATTGTGAACAATGCTTCAGTGAACACTGGCACACAAGTAATCTGTTTTTAAATCTTTTAGATGTATACTTCTGAGTAAGTTTGCTGGGTAATACGGTAATTCTACATTTACCTTTTGAGGAATAGTGGTTGCACCATTTTACATTCCAACAGCAGATTCTCCACATCCTTGTTCACAATTACTATTTTCCTTTTTTTATTATTATAGTGATCTTAGTGGGTGTGACATGGTTGTCTCACTGTGGCTTTGATTTGCACTTTTCTAATGACTAATGATGTTAACCATCTTCTGTGTATGTCTGAGCCATTTGTATTATCTTCTTGGGAGAACTGCTCAGTCAAATCGTCTGCCACTTTTTACTTGGATTGCTTGTCTTTTTGTTGTTTAGTTCTAGGAATTCTATATATATTCTGGAGAGTAAACTCTTGTCAGATATATAATTTGCATAAATTTTCTTTTCCCATTTCTGTAGGATTAGTTTTTCAAAATGCTATACTTAATTATTTTGAGCATGCCACATGGTGTGCAGGATCTTGTGTCAAGCCAAGCCTCCTGCAGTGGAAACATGGAATCTTAATCACTGGACCACACTGAAGTCCCTTCTTTCTCCCTCTCCTTGTTGGATGTCCTATTTCCTGGATCCGTATGTCGTTTTCTTTTTTTCTTAATTTAAAAAAATCTATATAAATAAAATTTGCCATTTTAACCATTAAGAAAGGGACAATTCAGTGTCACTAAGTATTTCCACAGCATTGTGCAATTATCACCATCTCTTTCCAAAACTGTTTCATCACCCCTAAGAAAAACTCTGTGGTCATTCAGCAATAACTCCCAATTCCCCCTTCACCAAGCACCTGGTAACTTCTAATCTCCTTTCTGCCTCTACAGATTTGCCTATTTTAGATATTTCATATAAGTGGAATCACACAATATGTCTTCTTGTGCCTGGTTTGTGTCACTTCACGTATTTTCAGGGTTCATCTTGAGTGGCTGGATATACCACCTTTTGTCTATCCATTTATATTTTGTTGACCTATTTATCTATAGATGGATGGTTGGGTTGTTTCCACCTTTTGACCATTGTGAACAATGCTTCAGTGAACACTGGCACACAAGTAATCTGTTTTTAAATCTTTTAGATGTATACTTCTGAGTAAGTTTGCTGGGTAATACGGTAATTCTACATTTACCTTTTGAGGAATAGTGGTTGCACCATTTTACATTCCAACAGCAGATTCTCCACATCCTTGTTCACAATTACTATTTTCCTTTTTTTATTATTATAGTGATCTTAGTGGGTGTGACATGGTTGTCTCACTGTGGCTTTGATTTGCACTTTTCTAATGACTAATGATGTTAACCATCTTCTGTGTATGTCTGAGCCATTTGTATTATCTTCTTGGGAGAACTGCTCAGTCAAATCGTCTGCCACTTTTTACTTGGATTGCTTGTCTTTTTGTTGTTTAGTTCTAGGAATTCTATATATATTCTGGAGAGTAAACTCTTGTCAGATATATAATTTGCATAAATTCTTTCCCATTCTGTAGGTTGTCTTTTCACTTTTTTATAATGTCCTTTAATATGCAAAAGTCTTTAATCTTGATGAAGTGCCACTTAGCTATTTTTTCTTTTGTGGTTTGCACTTAGGGTGTCACATCTAGAATCTATTGTCAATTCCAAGGTCATAAAGATCTACATCTATGTTTTCTTCTAAGGGTTTTATGGCTTTAGCTCTTCGACTTGGGTCATCGATCCTTATTGAGTTCATTTTTTAAAATATGTATTTATTTATTTTTCATCCATCTGTATTCTTTGGCCTGTGTGGGCTTCCCATTGCAGTGGCCTCGTTCGTTGCAGAGCATTTGCTCTGGGCGCTAGAGCCCTGGCTTGTAATTGGACACATTGGCCCAGCCACTCAGCAGCACATGGGATCTTCCCAGGCCAGGGATCGAATCAGTGCCCCCGGTATTGCAAGACAGACTCTTTACCCACTGGACTACCAGGGAAGCCCCGAGTTCATTTTTAACATAGTATAAGATAGGCATCCTACTTCACTTTCTTTATATGTGGAAATGTGGGTGTCCTGTTTTTTTGTAATTAATTAATTTGGCTGTTCTGGATCTTTAGTTTCAGCAAGTAGGATCTTTAGTTGCAGCATGTGGGATCTAGTTCCCTGACCAGGGATCAAACCCTGGTCCCCTACACTGGGAGTGCAGTTTTAGCCTTTGGACCACCAGTGAAGTCCCTGGGTGCCCTGTTCTTTCCCCATTGAATGGACTCGACATGCTTATGAAAAATCAATTGGCTTAAAAAAAATTTTTTTTTTTTTTAATCACTAGGACTTCTCTGGAAGTTCAGTGGTTAAGAGTCTACACTTCCAATGCAGGGGGCATTGGTTCCACCAATCACTGGTAAGGGAAATAAGATCTCAGATGCTAAGCAGAGCTGCCAAAAGATTTTAAGAAAATCAATTGGCCACATATATATGGGTTTATTTCTGGACTCAATTCTACTTAGTTGTTCAGCCCTTATGCCGGTATCAGACATTTGATTACATTATGTTAGCAGTAAGTTTTGAAATCAGAATGTCTGAGCCCTTCAACTTTGTTCTTTTTCAGGATTGTTTTGCCACTTCCAATTTCATATAAATATGAGAATCAGTCTTTACATGTCTGCAAAAAATTCCACTGGAATTTTGATAGGGCTTAGATCACTTTGGGTAAGTAGTGGTGTTTAAACAATTTTACGTCTTCCTAACCATGAATATTGTCTTGCCATTTATTTGTCATGTTGAGGAAGTTTCCTTCTATTCCTAGTTTTCTGACAATTTTCATTGGGAAAAGGTATTGGACTTTTGTCAAATGCCTTTTAATTACTACATCAGTCGAGATGATCATCTGTTTCCCCATTCATTCTAGTAATGTGGAATATAGACTGATTTTCTTTTGTTGAAAAGACATATCCTTTAATTCTTCCTTTTTTTGGATTTACTCTTTCATTTAGATGGAACGCATCTTTGGTGGCTTTCTGAGGAAAGGTGCAAGGGAGGTAAACGTTTGAAACCTTGTAGGTCTGAAAATGTTCTGCTTTCATATTTGATTGACAGCTGGGCTGGGTACAGAATTTTCCTTTGGAACTATGAAGACATTGCTCCTTTCTCTGGCTTCCAGCATCACTATTGAGAAGTTCAGTGCCATTGTACTTCATGTTTCTTTGAATATGACCTGTTTTCTTCCCTCGGGGAACTTTCAGATCTCCTCTTTGTTCTCATTATTCTGACATTTCACAAAAATGTAACTAGGTGTCATTCCTTTTATATCCACAGGCTTGGGCATTCACTGGGATCTTGCCATTTGTCTCTGTGAAATTTCCTTTTGTATGCTCCTTTTTATTATAAGAATTTGTTTTCTCTGTTCTCTCTTAATGGCATTCATATAAATTGTATGTTGGATTTCTAGTTAGTCTCCTAATGTTTTCTTTCCCATTTTCATCTCTTTTTATTCTACTTTTGGGCCATATCAAGTTTCTCTTTCAACTCTTGTGTTGCTATGAGATTTGAAATTTCCAAAAGTCCTTCCTTGTCTCTCAATGTTTCTTTTTCTCTTATAGCAGCTATGGCTGATAGATGGTTAACTTCAGACAAATGGAAGGATAAATTCCATTATGATAGGTAGGAAAGAAGGAAGGACAGATACAGGTAGGAGGGGACTGGTAGATAAAGTGACAGGAAGGTGAGGTATTCCTTCTGATGACCCCCCATTTCTCTGTGACACAGACGGGGAGGACATTTATTAAGACAAAGTGGAAGGTAATGGGATAGAAGGTTTAAGGAACAAGGAAAAGTGAAGTCAAAGCTAATAAACTAATCCAATCCCCCCTCTCCGCCCCGACAAATTCCAGCTGCTTCCTAGGCAGCCCTAAGGGTTGAAGCCAGAGACCATCAGTCAATCATGGCACAAAGATGCTCAATAAGATAAATTCCTGATGAAGTAAGGTGTGGAAAAGATGGGCCCTTAGACAGCTCCATTCTTCTAGCCACACAGTCTGGAAAAGCAGAAGAGCCAAGGAATTCAGGGTGTTGAGAGGGTTTGATGCGATGGAATATTTCTGCCACTTCCTTGTCTGCTCACCCCATCTATGGGAAGCTTAACAAATTCTAACTGTGCATCTTAACGTTTCTCCACCCCCCAAAATTTTAGGTCATTTTGAAAACTGGAGAGACTTCCTTGGTGGTACAGTGGTAAGAATCCACCTGCCAGGGTACACAGACCCGATGGCTGGTCCAGGAGGATTCCACATGCCATGAAGCAACTAAGCCCATACAGCACAACTACTGAAGCCCATGTGCTCTCGGGCCCATGTTCTGCAGCCACTGCAATAACAGTAACCACTGCAATGAGAAGCCCATGCATCGCAAATAAAGAGTAGCGCCTGCTCGCCACAACTAGATAAAGCTAGAGTCCAGCAATAAGATCCAATGCAGCCAAACAAAAGAAAAGGAAAAAAATCTGGAGGCTTTATTGAATTTCCTGCCTTTGATCATTTATAAATTGTATGTTGGATTTCTAGTTAGTCTCCTAATGTTTTCTTTCCCATTTTCATCTCTTTTTATTCTACTTTTGGGCCATATCAAGTTTCTCTTTCAACTCTTGTGTTGCTATGAGATTTGAAATTTCCAAAAGTCCTTCCTTGTCTCTCAATGTTTCTTTTTCTCTTATAGCAGCTATGGCTGATAGATGGTTAACTTCAGACAAATGGAAGGATAAATTCCATTATGATAGGTAGGAAAGAAGGAAGGACAGATACAGGTAGGAGGGGACTGGTAGATAAAGTGACAGGAAGGTGAGGTATTCCTTCTGATGACCCCCCATTTCTCTGTGACACAGACGGGGAGGACATTTATTAAGACAAAGTGGAAGGTAATGGGATAGAAGGTTTAAGGAACAAGGAAAAGTGAAGTCAAAGCTAATAAACTAATCCAATCCCCCCTCTCCGCCCCGACAAATTCCAGCTGCTTCCTAGGCAGCCCTAAGGGTTGAAGCCAGAGACCATCAGTCAATCATGGCACAAAGATGCTCAATAAGATAAATTCCTGATGAAGTAAGGTGTGGAAAAGATGGGCCCTTAGACAGCTCCATTCTTCTAGCCACACAGTCTGGAAAAGCAGAAGAGCCAAGGAATTCAGGGTGTTGAGAGGGTTTGATGCGATGGAATATTTCTGCCACTTCCTTGTCTGCTCACCCCATCTATGGGAAGCTTAACAAATTCTAACTGTGCATCTTAACGTTTCTCCACCCCCAAATTTGAGGTCATTTTGAAAACTGGAGAGACTTCCTTGGTGGTACAGTGGTAAGAATCCACCTGCCAGGGTACACAGACCCGATGGCTGGTCCAGGAGGATTCCACATGCCATGAAGCAACTAAGCCCATACAGCACAACTACTGAAGCCCATGTGCTCTCGGGCCCATGTTCTGCAGCCACTGCAATAACAGTAACCACTGCAATGAGAAGCCCATGCATCGCAAATAAAGAGTAGCGCCTGCTCGCCACAACTAGATAAAGCTAGAGTCCAGCAATAAGATCCAATGCAGCCAAACAAAAGAAAAGGAAAAAAATCTGGAGGCTTTATTGAATTTCCTGCCTTTGATCATTTATAAACTGTAAAGGATCAGGCCGTTATCACACTGTTCTCAGGGTGTTCCCATCACTTACATTTCTCAACATTGACTAATATACCCATCTATCTTTAGTTTCTTATCTTCAAATAGAACAAAAATCAGATGGTTTATGACCTCAAAGAGCAAAGAGAGTGCTTTATTCTCTCCATTAATGGAACGATGATTCATTTTGCCTTTTCTGGATCTCTGACCATGAAAACTGAAACAGAGTCTGATAGCAAGCCATCCCGTTCTTCAAGTTTATTTACGTTGTTTCAGTACACTGACAAAATACATCACATTTTATTTGTAACTTTTTCACTCTCAAGAGTCAAGAGTGACTTTATCTTTAACCAGAGGATTCTCTTAAAGAGCACGCACACATGCGTGCACGCACGAACACACACACGTACACACAGAGGCACTCTCTCAGGAGGCAAGTACAAAAAAATGTTGCTCCACCAAAGTGCGTGTGAATGAAAGTGCAAACATTTTCCAATTCTAGGATCATTCTCTCTGCTTCGGGAAAATTTAAAAAGAAAGCATCGCACTGCCCTAGGCCAGGGCGAGGCTGCCAGGGCCAGGGAGAGGTTGCCAGGGCCGAAGTGTAGGCAGTTCTTGCTGCTGGAAAGCAGGGCGGAGGGCACAGGGCAGCAGTGCCAACTCACTCCCCTCACCCCTCACCATGTGCCCAGGTCAAGGTGCTATGATCTCATTTGGGGAAGGGATGGGGGTGAAGGGCCAGTGGGGTGGACAGAAGGCAGATTTCTCATCTCCCCCCCTTTCATTGTGATTTGGTTTCTTTCCAATTTGACAGTACAAGACAGTGCTGAGACTCAAAGTTTGGAGGCCTTTCCTCCAAGGCCCTTGGTCCATCTTGTTTTTCGCATAGACAAGCACTAAGACAGTAGAGGGCAGACCCCCGTGGCTCAGCCATCCCAGCTGCGCTCCTTAGAAGTGGAGAGGCTCGCATAGCCCACAGCCTTTATGACTGTGGGTGCAAATAAAGAGTAGCGCCTGCTCGCCACAACTAGATAAAGCTAGAGTCCAGCAATAAGATCCAATGCAGCCAAACAAAAGAAAAGGAAAAAAATCTGGAGGCTTTATTGAATTTCCTGCCTTTGATCATTTATAAACTGTAAAGGATCAGGCCGTTATCACACTGTTCTCAGGGTGTTCCCATCACTTACATTTCTCAACATTGACTAATATACCCATCTATCTTTAGTTTCTTATCTTCAAATAGAACAAAAATCAGATGGTTTATGACCTCAAAGAGCAAAGAGAGTGCTTTATTCTCTCCATTAATGGAACGATGATTCATTTTGCCTTTTCTGGATCTCTGACCATGAAAACTGAAACAGAGTCTGATAGCAAGCCATCCCGTTCTTCAAGTTTATTTACGTTGTTTCAGTACACTGACAAAATGCATCACATTTTATTTGTAACTTTTTCACTCTCAAGAGTCAAGAGTGACTTTATCTTTAACCAGAGGATTCTCTTAAAGAGCACGCACACATGCGTGCACGCACGAACACACACACGTACACACAGAGGCACTCTCTCAGGAGGCAAGTACAAAAAAATGTTGCTCCACCAAAGTGCGTGTGAATGAAAGTGCAAACATTTTCCAATTCTAGGATCATTCTCTCTGCTTCGGAAATTAAACAGAAAGCATCTCACTGCCCTAGGCCAGGGCGAGGCTGCCAGGGCCAGGGAGAGGTTGCCAGGGCCGAAGTGTAGGCAGTTCTTGCTGCTGGAAAGCAGGGCGGAGGGCACAGGGCAGCAGTGCCAACTCACTCCCCTCACCCCTCACCATGTGCCCAGGTCAAGGTGCTATGATCTCATTTGGGGAAGGGATGGGGGTGAAGGGCCAGTGGGGTGGACAGAAGGCAGATTTCTCATCTCCCCCCCTTTCATTGTGATTTGGTTTCTTTCCAATTTGACAGTACAAGACAGTGCTGAGACTCAAAGTTTGGAGGCCTTTCCTCCAAGGCCCTTGGTCCATCTTGTTTTTCGCATAGACAAGCACTAAGACAGTAGAGGGCAGACCCCCGTGGCTCAGCCATCCCAGCTGCGCTCCTTAGAAGTGGAGAGGCTCCATAGCACAGCCATATGTACTTGCTGTCTCCTCACACCAGGGTTATGAGCATCTCTCTGTATTTCACAGACGTGCAGACTAGGCCATGGAGCTGGTAGGTTTTCATGCCATCTGAGCTACCAGGAAAGGCTCAGAAGGGCTCCTCCTTACTCCTGCTCAAGGGGCGCCAGCGCAGCTTCTGTCACGCCAGCCCCCAGCCTGGGGTAGGACCTGGCCAAGCCCTCCCAGGAAGGTGGTGCCTCTGAGGTCTGTCCGCAGCCCTGCAGCAGTTCAGCTGGGGCCTAAACGGCTTCCCTCGTCAATCCGTCCAGGTCTCTGTGTGAGAGGGTCCTCTCCTGGGCTGGGGCAGGAAATCTACGGAGCTTTGGGTTTCCCGAAAAGAAAGCTTCATATTTTAACAATAGCCCTTGACATTTTCCCAGCACCAAGCCTCACGTCTGCACCGTGTTAAACACGTCTGAGAGTGCCCGACACACACCTGCACATACACATCACATGGTGGAGAGGAAGGGTCTGGGGAGACCCCTGGCTCTACAGGAGCTTGGTGGTGCCACCTCACCTCCCTGCGTGTCGCCGGTTCTTTCCAGGGCCTCTGCCCCTGCTCCTGTAATCTGGGAGGCGGGCTTCACCGTGGCTCAGTGGAGGCCAGGCCCCTGCTTGGACAGAAACGTCCAAGTCCCAGAGCCGCAGCAGGCACCTGGCTGGCAGTGCAAGACAGATGTGGGGTGGTAAGAGAGGCTTAAGGGACTTAGGGAATTCAAAGCTAGAAGAATTCACCTTCTTCCCAACTGCCATCTTCAAAGCGTCTTTGCAAGACTTCCTCAAAGCAAGACACTTACGGGACAGGTTGAATGTGATTCTATGGGGGTGCGTACCAGGCAAAGTGCTACATTCCCAGGGCAGGAGGCATGGCAGGCATGGGTCCTTACCCCTGGGCAACACACTGGCTGAGACCCATGGCTGCAGAGAAGTATGCTCTGCCCAGCTTCAGAGCCACCCGCCTGCTGGCCCACCCTGCTGGCCCATGGCCCAAGATTATCTGATGTGTCCAGGGGCTGGCTACCTAGCTGGCCAGCTTGCCTCCTCTCCATAGCTGATACAGGACGGGGCGGTGGTGTGGGGAACACCTGTGGAAGCTTACACTCTGTTGAAGAAGTCAGATTGTAACCACCCGTTCTTCTAGAAACAAGATAGGGCACAGGACACTCTAATACCAAGTGGTCCAGAACTGGGCACATTGACTGAGGCATCCTGGCTCAGAATCCTCCCCGTCCAGGAAAAGAAATGCATTCAGTAGATGCTATGAACACATATCTCTGGGGCTCACCTATTGAAGGGGGAGACAGATAGCAGAATGAGGGCACCCAAACCAGCAAACAGAAAGGAGGGAGTTTTTTTTTTTTTTTTTAAATATGTTTGCGGCAGGGTTGCTTCTTGGTAGGAGGAAAGGAGACAGAGAAGGAAAAGCACTGAGAGATGCCAAAGAGAGAAGGGTCTCAGGTTGGAGGACTCCCGTTCTGCCAGACTCTTCTTAACTGCTGAGATAAAGACCCTTGGGCGATGAAACAAGTCACTGGAGATGGGGCCGCCATGGGTGGGGTACCTTCAACCTTCTCCATCAGTAATGCTGCCCCTGCCCAGTTGCACCTCCACTGGTGTGCCTGGTGGGAGACGAGCTACTCAGGGGGATAGGACTCCATCCTCCCCAGGACTCCACTGCTCCCCTGAACCTTGCAGGAAGCAGCCCCTGAGAGAAGGACCACCCCTGGTAAGGGACACAGGGTGGGTCGGGGGTACAGGTGGGATGGGAGGAACTCAAGTCGGGAAGGAAGCATCGGCTGCAGAGGGAGGACCCGGCCCTGAGCCAGTCACTTCAAGGTGTCGTCGGCGTTTTTGAACATGAGAATGGCGTTATAGATCTTCAAGGCTGGGCCCAGCTTGACGCTCATGATCTTCACAATGTCCGCCTGTGTCAGCAAAAGGAAGGCCTCGCCGTCAATCATCTGGGGGGATGTGGGAGGGAGGTGGAAAGCGGAGAAGGGAAGGAGGAAGGAAGGAGGATGCATGGGGAGTAGGGAGGGAGAAAGAAAAAAATGGGAGTGAAGGACAGGTGGGGGAGGGAAGGAGAAGGGAGGAGGAGAGAAAGGAAAAGGAGAAAGGACAAGGGAGGAAGGGAGGAAAAAAGGAAGACAGCAATGGGGACAGAGAAGGAAAGAAAGATACCCCATGGTCTCCCCACATCCAGACACACACACACACACACTCTTCCGGCTGGCTGGTCTGGATTTCAGTGTATGTTGTAAAACGTCCTCTGAGCCCTCACTAACAGTGGTTTTGAAGAACCTGCTGGTGCTGTCCCCACATAAACCCATGGCTCAATGTCAGCGCTCTATGAGTAAACAGACACCACAGGCATTTCCACATGCTGCAGGCTAAGCTCCACCTTGTTACCTGTGAGCTATTCTTGAGAAGGAAGGATGGGGCGGGGCAGGAGGATAGGAAAAGTCTTAAAAGAGAGATTTAACCGGAATCTAACCAACTTCCAGTTTAATCTAACCCAACTTCCAGTTTAATAAGAAATACAGGGGAGAGTGGAGCGGAACGACACCTTGAGGAAGCAATGAGACAGGTTCAGAAGTTCACCTTCACCAGGACTGTCTTCAATGTTGTAAAAACAGAAACAAACAGAGAAGTATTCTAGAATAGAAGATATCGAAGAGACATAGTAACCCAGATCAATGTGTGAACCCTGCTTGGGTCCTGGCTCAAGAATACCAACTTCAAAAGATATTCTGGGCACAAGCAGGGGAATCTGAATCAGTTGAGGACAGGTGATATACAGCAGCTGTTGTCCATTTGTTCGGTGGGATAACACGAAGGCGGTTATGCAGAAAAAGACTAGTTTTTAGAGAGGCCTGCTGAAGTGCTCAGGGGTGAAATGTCAGGATGTCCATGATTTACTTAAAGCTACTTAATCCAAAAATAGGTTAAGCAAATATGAAAACTGTTGATAATTGTTCATTCTCTGGGACGGGTTTATGGGTAGGGACAGAGAGGGGAAAGTCCATTAAGGAGGAGGAAGGAAGGAGGATGCATGGGGAGTAGGGAGGGAGAAAGAAAAAAATGGGAGTGAAGGACAGGTGGGGGAGGGAAGGAGAAGGGAGGAGGAGAGAAAGGAAAAGGAGAAAGGACAAGGGAGGAAGGGAGGAAAAAAGGAAGACAGCAATGGGGACAGAGAAGGAAAGAAAGATACCCCATGGTCTCCCCACATCCAGACACACACACACACACACTCTTCCGGCTGGCTGGTCTGGATTTCAGTGTATGTTGTAAAACGTCCTCTGAGCCCTCACTAACAGTGGTTTTGAAGAACCTGCTGGTGCTGTCCCCACATAAACCCATGGCTCAATGTCAGCGCTCTATGAGTAAACAGACACCACAGGCATTTCCACATGCTGCAGGCTAAGCTCCACCTTGTTACCTGTGAGCTATTCTTGAGAAGGAAGGATGGGGCGGGGCAGGAGGATAGGAAAAGTCTTAAAAGAGAGATTTAACTGGAATCTAACCAACTTCCAGTTTAATCTAACCCAACTTCCAGTTTAATAAGAAATACAGGGGAGAGTGGAGCGGAACGACACCTTGAGGAAGCAATGAGACAGGTTCAGAAGTTCACCTTCACCAGGACTGTCTTCAATGTTGTAAAAACAGAAACAAACAGAGAAGTATTCTAGAATAGAAGATATCGAAGAGACATAGTAACCCAGATCAATGTGTGAACCCTGCTTGGGTCCTGGCTCAAGAATACCAACTTCAAAAGATATTCTGGGCACAAGCAGGGGAATCTGAATCAGTTGAGGACAGGTGATATACAGCAGCTGTTGTCCATTTGTTCGGTGGGATAACACGAAGGCGGTTATGCAGAAAAAGACTAGTTTTTAGAGAGGCCTGCTGAAGTGCTCAGGGGTGAAATGTCAGGATGTCCATGATTTACTTAAAGCTACTTAATCCAAAAATAGGTTAAGCAAATATGAAAACTGTTGATAATTGTTCATTCTCTGGGACGGGTTTATGGGTAGGGACAGAGAGGGGAAAGTCCATTAAGGAGGAGGGAGTGATTTGAAGAGAGCCGGGGAGGGAGGGAGATGGTGAGCACAAGGACCTCGTCTCTCAGCAGGTGGGCTTGGCTGGGCTGGGGAGCTTGTGGGCAGGAGCGCCATGTGGCTCCTGGTCCCACCCCTTGGCTTCAAGAACTAACTCCCTCCTCTGGATGCTGAGACCCCCTTTTCAAAGAGACACCATTCCTCCTATGGTCCCTCCTTAAGCTTCATGGCAAATACACTTCTATGGTGTGCCTAGCACTGTTCTTAAACACTTTTTGTATAGTAACTGATTCAATAATCCGCACAATACCTCTCTGAAGCAGTACCAGTATTACCCCCATATTACAGATGAGGAAACTAAGGCAGAACGACTAAGGGATCTGCCCTCATCATGTTATGCTGGGCCAGGTACATAACAGATATCAAGAATTATTTGCTGAACAAATACACAAACAGCTACCATAGACGTGACAAAGAGGACTGGGCAGACTTTCCCTAGGCCCATCCATGCTGATTACCAGACTGAATGGGCTACCCATAAAACTGTTGGTCTGATACACTCTAATTTTTCACTCATGAAGCATTCCTCTAATGACTGGTCTCTGTCCCAGCTGGAAAGAATCCCGACTAAAGCATCAGTTTAGCCAGAGAGAGCCCATTCCTTGGAACAGTGTCCTCCCTGGGGAAATGGATGATATGGACCAGACTCTGGAAAAGCCAGCAGACCTTGCAAAGGCCCCTCTCCACCCTGAGACTCTACTTGACGCGGGTGGGCCACCAGCACACTGTCCTCTCTTTTGCCACTGCTTTTTTGTATCACAGATTGTACTGAACTGAGATACACAGCTGATGTTCCAGGGAGAGACAGCCCTTCTCATAAAAACGGGCGAAAGCCCAGAGATCAAGCTCCAGGCTGATTCCGTGACTGGCTAAACCACCGCACTCAAAGAGCACTGATTTACAACCTGTCATCCCCTAAAGGAAGCTCTGTCATGGGTGCCACATGCTTTTGCTCTGTCTCATTAAACACCTGCAGAGATCTGGTGGAAGACAGAAGGCTTAGTACAAGTTGTAAAAGGATGGAAAGCCTTATTAGTATTAGAGATGACAGAAACAAGTTTCAAAACAATGAGACTATGAGACCAGCAAGAGGTCATTTAATAGGGATAAATGTAAAGTTTTACATCAGACTAATACAAGAAAAACTCCAATGGTACAAGTAACATACTGGAAGATTTGGTTAGGCTGTAATAGACAATCGATAGAAGAGGCACTTGAGACTTCCATGAACTCCAAGATGGTGTGGCTATAATAAAGCTTGTGCAAACTTCTGCCAACAAAATTCAGGATTCAAATCTGGAGAAGGAGAAAACTACCCAAATGCCCATTAACAGGAGAACTGTGGGATATTCATAAAACAGAGCACTGCTCAGATTGAAAAGGAGCTAACTGGAGAGTGGAAGACAGTGGAAGAGTAAGAGGGGGAGATTGCCAGCCCCCCAATAAACACATCAGACACTCTTCAAGATATGGAACGACGCCTACAGAGCAACCTCTAGGTGACAGGAGAAGACCCCAAGCCTCCAGGGAGGCAAGCTGAGAACCCTGGGAATGAGAAAGCAAACCAGTGTTGTAAAGCCACCATCAATCCTACCTGTCCATGAAGCTAGTGGTCCTTCACCTACAACTCACTGTTTCTCATCTTCAGTAAGCTTTTGGGTCTTAATTTTAAGTGTGTGTTAGCATCCTTGTAGTAAATAGCGGTAGTCATGTCAGTCCAAATGCACTTTAATTGACTGCCATTGGGGAAGCTAAGTCTGGACAGAGAACAAAGGAGGGAATGGAATCGTGTTTCCAGGATGGTCTGAACACAGAGGGTTGGGTTCCCAAGCTGGGCCATACCAGATTTTCCCCAGAGATGTGGGTCACTGTGACTGTCTCCCCAGGTGGGATGAGAGAGCCCTCCCTAGCTGGTGGCAGTGCTGGGGAGGGCGCCCACGTCCTGCCATCTCAGCCACTGTGACCCTCCCTCTGTGTCCAGCTCGCACCGTGCACCTTACCTCGTCTTTGAAGAGCCGCGCTTGGTCCTCACAACCTGTCAGGGTCTGAACGAAGCCGAAGACCTGGGAAACCAAAGATATATTGCCAAGGGGATGGGGCTTGGGAGAGGAGGGAGGAGGCGGGCCTGCATGGCCTTGATGCCGCCTGGGCTGTGACAGTGTTGCTTTTTCTTAGAAGTCTAAGAAGATCCTGCATCTCTGTGCTACTGGGTGTGGGAGGTGAGGGCCCAGGGCTGAGCTGGGCCCTCCTGCTGGATGAGTGGCACACCCCACCTCCTCCCCATCCACAAGGACAGACCTATCAAACAGGGCTCAGGCAGCCTCTGCTGGGCATCTGGGAAGGACCATGGACTGGAAAGATGAGTCTGGAGCAGTATGGGGCTCAGCCTGATAGGGCCTTTTCCTGAGCCCTCCAGCCAGGGTGCAGGGAGAGCAAAGGAGAGGCAGAGAAAGAAGGAGGGTCCCTCGCCCCTCACCTCATCGATGGTCCACTTGGCAACGGTCGAGGCCGAGATGCCCGCCACGCCGGGTAGGAGCTTGCAGTGCTGCTCCCAGCACACGGACAGCGACCGGTCGGGGTGGGCAGACAGGGCCGACATGAAGAGGGACTGGTGCATGACGTCAGCAGTCAGTGCTGCAAGGCAGAGGTGGAGGCTGGCCAGCCAAGGCTGGGGACCAACCTGTCTCCAAAGCCTGCTCATCCCCAGGCCACCTGGGAGACGGGCTGGCAGAGTGCGCAGGACTGTGGCCTCTTCCAGGCAGCCCTGCAGACCTAAGAGGGTGTGCCAGATCCCCCGACTCCTCACCCAGTGCTCGCCCACCACGTGACAGACTGTGCCGGAAGACTGGCCCCCTCCCTCTGAGGCTGCAGCACCTGGGCCCTGCAAGGATGCTCTGCTCTCCTGGAGCTGCAGCAGCATCCTGGAAGGACCGTTCTCTGGAGCCCCTGCATCAACACAGCCCCCCTGTCCAAGCCACCTCAGTGTGCAGGTGTTCAGTCGTATCCAACTCTGTGCAACCCTATGGACTGTTGGCTGGCTGCCAGGCTTCTCTGTCCACGGGATTCTCTAGGCAAGAATACCGTTGTGGGCTTCCATACCCTTGGCCTGGACATCAAAAGCCCATTCTGTTTGTCCTTTGTTTGCTGAGTCCTTATGGGCCCTGACTGTTGCAGCCTCAGGGGGATTCTGTTTGAGAAGCAGAATCAGCCTTCCCAGGGGACGTCCCTGGCTGTCCAGTGGTTAACACACCATGCTACTATGACAGGAGGGACAGGTATGATCCCTGGTCAGGGAACTAAGATCACCCGCGTGCCGTGGCAGGGTGGTGGCCATGTGAGGGGGCTGTGGGGTGGAGAGAGCACAAGCCAGCCCTGTCTGAAGCAAACCCTCTAGCCGATGCCACTACCTTAAGCTCCACTCTTCCCACTACGCCCCCAGCCAGAACTGGTACATTCCCTGTGTGCCAGGCCCGGGCCTACTCTGGTGCCTCAGGGGTGATCCGTGACCCACTCATCCACGCTGCCTGTCCCTCTGCTTCCTCATCTGCTCCTGGAACACCCAGGTCCCAACCTCCAGCCTCCAAGCGGTGACCCTGCCCTACCTGGCTTCCTCCTTGGCCAGGCTTGGCAGCTGTGTGTTAAGACTCCACCTACTTCTGGTGACTCTGGCAAACCTGGCCCCTGCCCACATTATCTGCCTTGGCTGGCCTTAGGACATGTGGTCACTGCCCAGGGCACTTTCCCTGCTTCTGCCCAGAGTCCGAGAGAGCTGGCTCTGTCCTGTCCACTCAGTGCTAATTCCAGACTCTCATGAACTCGCCGCACCCCTGCCCCCACTCCTGCTGCCCTCTTCTCGAAGGCCCGCCCTGCTCATCATGGTGTCCTCTGCCCTTCCCCTTCACTTCAGCCTTTCACCCTGACTCCTTGTACCTCAGAATCATCCTCAGAGCCCCTGGGATCCCGTTTCCAGCCCCACAGACCGTTCTTCTCCAGCTGCCAGCCTGCCGCCTCTCTGCTCTCAGCCCAAACCCAGGCTCCCGTCCACACCTTGAAGAGCCCCAACCTTCAGCATCACATGGGAGCCTGTCACTGCTGCACAGCCTGGGGGCATGACTTGTGGGCTTGCCAGGCTTCTCTGTCCACGGATTCTCTAGGCAAGAATACCGTTGTGGGCTTCCATACCCTTGGCCTGGACATCAAAAGCCCATTCTGTTTGTCCTTTGTTTGCTGAGTCCTTATGGGCCCTGACTGTTGCAGCCTCAGGGGGATTCTGTTTGAGAAGCAGAATCAGCCTTCCCAGGGGACGTCCCTGGCTGTCCAGTGGTTAACACACCATGCTACTATGACAGGAGGGACAGGTATGATCCCTGGTCAGGGAACTAAGATCACCCGCGTGCCGTGGCAGGGTGGTGGCCATGTGAGGGGGCTGTGGGGTGGAGAGAGCACAAGCCAGCCCTGTCTGAAGCAAACCCTCTAGCCGATGCCACTACCTTAAGCTCCACTCTTCCCACTACGCCCCCAGCCAGAACTGGTACATTCCCTGTGTGCCAGGCCCGGGCCTACTCTGGTGCCTCAGGGGTGATCCGTGACCCACTCATCCACGCTGCCTGTCCCTCTGCTTCCTCATCTGCTCCTGGAACACCCAGGTCCCAACCTCCAGCCTCCAAGCGGTGACCCTGCCCTACCTGGCTTCCTCCTTGGCCAGGCTTGGCAGCTGTGTGTTAAGACTCCACCTACTTCTGGTGACTCTGGCAAACCTGGCCCCTGCCCACATTATCTGCCTTGGCTGGCCTTAGGACATGTGGTCACTGCCCAGGGCACTTTCCCTGCTTCTGCCCAGAGTCCGAGAGAGCTGGCTCTGTCCTGTCCACTCAGTGCTAATTCCAGACTCTCATGAACTCGCCGCACCCCTGCCCCCACTCCTGCTGCCCTCTTCTCGAAGGCCCGCCCTGCTCATCATGGTGTCCTCTGCCCTTCCCCTTCACTTCAGCCTTTCACCCTGACTCCTTGTACCTCAGAATCATCCTCAGAGCCCCTGGGATCCCGTTTCCAGCCCCACAGACCGTTCTTCTCCAGCTGCCAGCCTGCCGCCTCTCTGCTCTCAGCCCAAACCCAGGCTCCCGTCCACACCTTGAAGAGCCCCAACCTTCAGCATCACATGGGAGCCTGTCACTGCTGCACAGCCCAGCCAGCTCTCACAGGACCTGTTTGGGGTGCAGCCTGGATCTCCCATGGCAGCTGCTGCCATCAGCACTTGGTCTCCTGTCCCCCTCGGTGCTCCTCTTTGAAGCCTGCTATCTGGCGTTCAGTGCATCCTGGAGAGGTGTATGGGTGGTAAGGTCCTATCTCTTTTCCGCAGAGCACAGAAGCTTTTTCAGGCAGCAGTCGTGTCTTATCTCAACTGCAAAACATCGACTGTGTGTTTATGTGTGCGTTATTTGCTCAGTTATATCTGACTCTTTGCAACCCCATGGACTGCAGTCTGCCAGGCTCCTCCGTCCACGGGACTTCCCAGGCACAGATACTGGGATGGGCTGCTGTTCCTTTCTCTAGGGGATCTTTCTGATGCAGGAATCAGACTCAGGCTTCCTGCACTGCAGGTGGATTCTTTACCATTTGAGTCACCAGGATGCATCTTAACTAACTGCAAAACATCTATTATAGCTCCTCTTTTTTTGTTGTTGTTGCTTAAAAACAACAGAAATGTGTTCCTCACTGTACTAGAGGCTGGAAGTCTCAGATCAAGGCACCAGCAGATTGGGTAACTCGTGAAGGCCCACTTCCTGATGCTTGGGCTGCCATTTCCTCACTGTGTCCTCACATGGCAGAAGGTCTCTTAGGAGGGCACTAATCCCATACATGAGGGGTCCATCTTCATGACCTAATTACCTCCCAAAGGCCCCATCCCAGATACTCTGACACTGGGGATTAGGTTTCAACATATGAATTTGGGTGGGACACAAACATTCAGTCTAGAGCACTATTATTACTAGAAGTTAACAACCATGGGGCAACCATGAAGGTGGACATGCCAGGGTAGAAAATACAAACTGGACTCAGAATCAAGAAATGGGGCTAGTTCCTTTCTAATTTACTCTTTAATTGGGTACCTCACTTAACATGGGCCTCTGGTTCCCCATTTGAGAACAAACTAGGACTTCCCTGGTGGCAAGGTGGTAAAGAGTCTGACTGCCAATGCAAGGGACATGGGTTTGATCCCTGATCTGGGAAGATCTCACAGGCTGCAGACCAGCTGAGCCCATATGCCACAACTACTGAGCCCACACTCTAGAGCCCAGGAGCTGCAACTACTGAGCCTATGTGCTGCAAGTACTGAAGCCTGCATGCCTGGAGCCTGTGCTTTGCAGCAAGAGAAGACGCCACAAGGAGAAGCCTAAGCACCTCACTGTAGAATAGCCCTGCTCACCATACATAGAGAAAAACCTGTGCAGCAACAAGGGCCAAGCATAGTTAAAAGTAAAAGAAAGAAAAAACCAAACTGGTTGAGGGGACTTCCCTGGTAGTCCAGGGGTTAAAACTCTGAGTTCCCAACGCAGGGGGCCCAGGTTTGATTCATGTTCAGGGAAGTAGATCCCACATGCCACAACTAAAGAGTTCACGTGCTGCCACTAAGACCCCGTGCAGTCAAATAACTTTTAAAAAGGAAAAAGAAGAAAAGAAAAAGAAAATGAGGTGGTTGCATAAGGAAATCTCAGTGGTTTCCTTGTTCTTTCCAACAGCTGACACTCAAGAGGCCTGGACGGTCCTCAGAGCAAGATGAGCACGGCTGAGGTCTGAGCTCTCCAGGCAGGCAGCCTTCCTCAAAGGGCTGCTCCCGGAAATGCACACGGAGGAGTTCTGCCCACAAGTGTATGAGAAGTCTTCTCTGGAACAAAAGCCAAAGTGACCTGCACCCTCTCTGCAAGAGCCAGCTGATGGAACAAAGGTCTCAGCAATGCACCCGCCTCATCCCCAAAGTGCCCCAGGCCTCAGGTGAGTCCTTCCTGGTCAAACCTGGGCCATAGCCTCCATCCGTGGAAAGACTTTCGGAGTTCTCAGGAATGAACACAGCAGGCAAGCGCCCTCTGGCAGTCAGAACAGGGCCCTACAATGGAAGCTAACCAGGTGTACACTGGGGATGGAAGAAGCGCCCACCGCAGTCCCATCCCTTGGGAGTTCCCATTCTGAGGGTCAGGAAGCAAGCCAAGACATTCCAAACTCAGGCCTGAGGATGCTTCTGTTTTCACCCAGAGGAAACAACAGAACAGCGGCAAGAGCGAGTAAGGCAAGACAGCAGGATTAATCATTTTAGCAGGTTATTAAGCACTTCACGTGGACAACCTCATTTCAGGCTCTCACCACCACTGTTATTAGCATTTTACAGACGAGGACGCTGAAGCCACTGGCGGCTCAGACGGTAAAGAATCTGCCTGCAGTGCAGGAGACGCAGGTTTGGTCCCTGGGTGGGGAAGATCCCCTGGAGAAGGGAATGGTTACCCACTTCAGTATTCTTGCCTGGAGAACTCCACGGACGGAGGAGCCTGGCGGGCTGAAGTCCAGGAGTTGCAAAGAGTTGGACACAACTGAGTGACTAACACTTTCCACTTTCAAGCTAAGGCTCAGGGAAGAAGGTTCACGTGCCCAAGAGCTCACGCACTTAAAAGGCAGTCTGCCTTGAGGGCTGTGCTTTTAATCACTGTGCTATTAATACTACTGCTCAGGTTACACAGACTGTTTCTGAAGAACTGCAATAGGCTGGGTCCTGCTCAGAAACTGTACACTGATCCAGGTGATTTCTCAACGTCTCTTCTTGCCTTAAAATGGTGTACATTCAGGGACTTTCTTGGTAGTGTAGTGACTAAGACTCTGCTGAGTTACTGAAGGGGGTGTAGGTTCAGCCCCTAGTCAGGGAACTAAGATCCTACATGGCATGATGGAGCTAAAAAAAAAAAAAGAACATTCAACTCAATTGAGGCAAGATTCCCAGCATTCCTGTTGTGTACCAGGCCCCGTCCCAGTGGCTAAAGATAAAGATGTGATGAATTTATCATGCAGTGGGCGGCTCACGCTCACCCTGTCCCTCTGCTTAGAGCTTTGTGCTAAGCTGTGGCCCATACCCCCCAAAATTCATACGTTAAATCCCTCATCTGCAGTGTTTCAGAATGTGACAGAATTTGAAGCAAGGGCCAGTAAAGAGTTGATTAAGCTAAAATGAGGCCATTAGGGTGGATCCTAATCCAATCCGACTGGTATTCTTATGAGAAAAGGAGTTTTAGGGACTTCCCTGGTAATCTGGTAGCTAAGACTCTGAGCTTCCAGTGCAGGGGTCAGTGTTCAATTTATAGTCAATGAACTAGATCCCAGTTCCAAACTCAGGCCTGAGGATGCTTCTGTTTTCACCCAGAGGAAACAACAGAACAGCGGCAAGAGCGAGTAAGGCAAGACAGCAGGATTAATCATTTTAGCAGGTTATTAAGCACTTCACGTGGACAACCTCATTTCAGGCTCTCACCACCACTGTTATTAGCATTTTACAGACGAGGACGCTGAAGCCACTGGCGGCTCAGACGGTAAAGAATCTGCCTGCAGTGCAGGAGACGCAGGTTTGGTCCCTGGGTGGGGAAGATCCCCTGGAGAAGGGAATGGTTACCCACTTCAGTATTCTTGCCTGGAGAACTCCACGGACGGAGGAGCCTGGCGGGCTGAAGTCCAGGAGTTGCAAAGAGTTGGACACAACTGAGTGACTAACACTTTCCACTTTCAAGCTAAGGCTCAGGGAAGAAGGTTCACGTGCCCAAGAGCTCACGCACTTAAAAGGCAGTCTGCCTTGAGGGCTGTGCTTTTAATCACTGTGCTATTAATACTACTGCTCAGGTTACACAGACTGTTTCTGAAGAACTGCAATAGGCTGGGTCCTGCTCAGAAACTGTACACTGATCCAGGTGATTTCTCAACGTCTCTTCTTGCCTTAAAATGGTGTACATTCAGGGACTTTCTTGGTAGTGTAGTGACTAAGACTCTGCTGAGTTACTGAAGGGGGTGTAGGTTCAGCCCCTAGTCAGGGAACTAAGATCCTACATGGCATGATGGAGCTAAAAAAAAAAAAAGAACATTCAACTCAATTGAGGCAAGATTCCCAGCATTCCTGTTGTGTACCAGGCCCCGTCCCAGTGGCTAAAGATAAAGATGTGATGAATTTATCATGCAGTGGGCGGCTCACGCTCACCCTGTCCCTCTGCTTAGAGCTTTGTGCTAAGCTGTGGCCCATACCCCCCAAAATTCATACGTTAAATCCCTCATCTGCAGTGTTTCAGAATGTGACAGAATTTGAAGCAAGGGCCAGTAAAGAGTTGATTAAGCTAAAATGAGGCCATTAGGGTGGATCCTAATCCAATCCGACTGGTATTCTTATGAGAAAAGGAGTTTTAGGGACTTCCCTGGTAATCTGGTAGCTAAGACTCTGAGCTTCCAGTGCAGGGGGTCAGTGTTCAATTTATAGTCAATGAACTAGATCCCACATGCTGCAACTAAGACCCAGCACAACCAAATAAATTTAAATAAATAAATATCAAGTATCCCAATTTTTTTTTAACAAAGGGAATTTTGGAGACACAGAGAGACCCTAGAGGCACACAAACAGAGAGCAAAGACCATATGGGACACAAGCCAGAAGGTGGCCATCTGTAAGCCAAAGAGAGAGGCCTCAAAAGAAACCAAATCTGTCGATCCTTTGGTCTTGGACTTACAGCCTTTGGCAGTGTGAGACACACATGTCTGTTGTTGAAGCTACCAGTCTGCATTACTTGATTGTGGCAGCCAAAGTGACTAAGACAAAGATGGTGGAAAAGTGAACTGACGTGTTGGTCAGGTGCTGTAGGTCTGTCATACGAGCAGCAGTAGCGGAAGTTGGGTATGAGCCTGAAGCCCGGCTCAGCCTCTTCCTGGGTGAAAGACCTTGGGCAAATGACCTCACTCTTCAACTTCCCATTCCTCTTCTCTCAAGAGAGAACCACAGGCTTCCCTGGTGGTCCAGTGGGTAAAGAGTCCACCTTGTGTGCAAGGGGCGCCGGTTTGATCCCTGGCACGGGAAGATCCCATGTGCCACGGAGCAGCTGAACGAGTGTGTCCAATTACAAGCCAGTGCTCTGGAGCACATGCACTCAGAGCTCGTGCTCTGCAACAAGAGAGGCCACTGCGATGGAAGGCCCACACAGGCCAAAGAATTAAGATGGATGAAAATAAATAAATGAAGGACCAATACAAGAGGCCAAAATTTAAAAAAAGGAAAAAAAAGAGAGAGAACCATATCCACGTTACAGACCACTTGTGAGGGTCAGCAATGGTGTAGATAAAGCACTTGAAACAGTGCTTGGACCCTAGCTGGCTTGGTAGACAGCATAGTGGCCACTATTATTTCATGTAATTGGTACCTGAAAGACAGGTTTTATTCATGTTTTTAAATGAGGAAACTGAAGCTCAGAGGTGTTAAGTAACTTGCCCAAGGTCACACAGCCAGAAAGTGACAGTCATGGCCCCCTCAATCTGGTAGCTAAGACTCTGAGCTTCCAGTGCAGGGGGTCAGTGTTCAATTTATAGTCAATGAACTAGATCCCACATGCTGCAATTAAGACCCAGCACAACCAAATAAATTTAAATAAATAAATATCAAGTATCCCAATTTTTTTTTAACAAAGGGAATTTTGGAGACACAGAGAGACCCTAGAGGCACACAAACAGAGAGCAAAGACCATATGGGACACAAGCCAGAAGGTGGCCATCTGTAAGCCAAAGAGAGAGGCCTCAAAAGAAACCAAATCTGTCGATCCTTTGGTCTTGGACTTACAGCCTTTGGCAGTGTGAGACACACATGTCTGTTGTTGAAGCTACCAGTCTGCATTACTTGATTGTGGCAGCCAAAGTGACTAAGACAAAGATGGTGGAAAAGTGAACTGACGTGTTGGTCAGGTGCTGTAGGTCTGTCATACGAGCAGCAGTAGCGGAAGTTGGGTATGAGCCTGAAGCCCGGCTCAGCCTCTTCCTGGGTGAAAGACCTTGGGCAAATGACCTCACTCTTCAACTTCCCATTCCTCTTCTCTCAAGAGAGAACCACAGGCTTCCCTGGTGGTCCAGTGGGTAAAGAGTCCACCTTGTGTGCAAGGGGCGCCGGTTTGATCCCTGGCACGGGAAGATCCCATGTGCCACAGAGCGGCTGGACCAATGTGTCCAATTACAAGCCAGTGCTCTGGAGCACATGCACTCAGAGCTCGTGCTCTGCAACAAGAGAGGCCACTGCGATGGAAGGCCCACACAGGCCAAAGAATTAAGATGGATGAAAATAAATAAATGAAGGACCAATACAAGAGGCCAAAATTTAAAAAAAGGAAAAAAAAGAGAGAGAACCATATCCACGTTACAGACCACTTGTGAGGGTCAGCAATGGTGTAGATAAAGCACTTGAAACAGTGCTTGGACCCTAGCTGGCTTGGTAGACAGCATAGTGGCCACTATTATTTCATGTAATTGGTACCTGAAAGACAGGTTTTATTCATGTTTTTAAATGAGGAAACTGAAGCTCAGAGGTGTTAAGTAACTTGCCCAAGGTCACACAGCCAGAAAGTGACAGTCATGGCCTCCCTCCCAGGAAGTCAAGATTGAGAAAAGCAGAGCTGGGGGCATCATCCCACCTCACAGTGGAGAACCAGAAGCCCAGAGAGGCTCTGCGCCTTTCCTGCAGATTCACAAGACCAGCGGTGAAAAGAGGGTTAGCATATGAGACAGTTTAAGGACCTACTCTGTGGTCTCACCACTGTTCTGTATCCCCAAATATTGTGACACCTTTCCCCCATTCTGGGCACCCCTGGTGACTCTTCCCATCAATAACTAAGTGCTCATGGTGAACACGGTAAAGGACACGGAAACAAATGGCCCAGGACTCACTTGGAAAATCTTCCTGTGGGATCTTCCGGTACTTTGGAGGGCGTCCGATTCTGGAGAGAGAGGCGCTGGGCCCGTGGCAGGGACTCAGGGCCGACTCCGGCCCGGGAGGACTCGAGGCCCTGCATCCTTGTTCTCCGCACCGGCTGTGATGGCGAGACTTCTTCCTCAGGGAGAAGCCCGAGAGGCTCCTCTTACGGGCCGAGGCCTCTGTGTCAGACAGCTCCGCCTTCAGCCGGCTCTGGTTCCTCTCGGCCAAGGGGCAGCCCGAGAGGCAGTGGTGGGCTGTGAACTTGCCTGTGACGTGGCCAGAGCCGTCACACCCAGGAGTGGGGCACTTCCTGGAAAAGAAGAAGGCTTATCATGGCTTGGATCTGCTAGTTCCTACCTGGCTCTTCCCAAGTCTGGTCCCACTGGGAGAACAGTTGGGTGCAATCTGGTTGGCCACAGTGGAGGCAAGACAGACCCCCTCTGGGCAGTGCCTGAGGGTCTCTAAGCAGAAGCCCTCTACTCACCGGTGGTGAAAGCTGTACTTGGAGGTCCTAGTGTGTGGGAGGCTCCGATAGCTGAGTGGGGGACAGCCCGTGGGAGAGGCAGCGCGGGGCTCTCTGGGTCCTGAAGGGGCAGGCAGAAAAGGGTCAGCACAGGGCTCTTGGGATGGGGGTGGGGACCTGGGGAGAGGGACACAGAGGCTCTTTGGGACTGGGCTTCCTTTTAATGGACAGGTTATTCATGTTTTTAAATGAGGAAACTGAAGCTCAGAGGTGTTAAGTAACTTGCCCAAGGTCACACAGCCAGAAAGTGACAGTCATGGCCTCCCTCCCAGGAAGTCAAGATTGAGAAAAGCAGAGCTGGGGGCATCATCCCACCTCACAGTGGAGAACCAGAAGCCCAGAGAGGCTCTGCGCCTTTCCTGCAGATTCACAAGACCAGCGGTGAAAAGAGGGTTAGCATATGAGACAGTTTAAGGACCTACTCTGTGGTCTCACCACTGTTCTGTATCCCCAAATATTGTGACACCTTTCCCCCATTCTGGGCACCCCTGGTGACTCTTCCCATCAATAACTAAGTGCTCATGGTGAACACGGTAAAGGACACGGAAACAAATGGCCCAGGACTCACTTGGAAAATCTTCCTGTGGGATCTTCCGGTACTTTGGAGGGCGTCCGATTCTGGAGAGAGAGGCGCTGGGCCCGTGGCAGGGACTCAGGGCCGACTCCGGCCCGGGAGGACTCGAGGCCCTGCATCCTTGTTCTCCGCACCGGCTGTGATGGCGAGACTTCTTCCTCAGGGAGAAGCCCGAGAGGCTCCTCTTACGGGCCGAGGCCTCTGTGTCAGACAGCTCCGCCTTCAGCCGGCTCTGGTTCCTCTCGGCCAAGGGGCAGCCCGAGAGGCAGTGGTGGGCTGTGAACTTGCCTGTGACGTGGCCAGAGCCGTCACACCCAGGAGTGGGGCACTTCCTGGAAAAGAAGAAGGCTTATCATGGCTTGGATCTGCTAGTTCCTACCTGGCTCTTCCCAAGTCTGGTCCCACTGGGAGAACAGTTGGGTGCAATCTGGTTGGCCACAGTGGAGGCAAGACAGACCCCCTCTGGGCAGTGCCTGAGGGTCTCTAAGCAGAAGCCCTCTACTCACCGGTGGTGAAAGCTGTACTTGGAGGTCCTAGTGTGTGGGAGGCTCCGATAGCTGAGTGGGGGACAGCCCGTGGGAGAGGCAGAGCTGGGCTCCCTGGGTCCTGAAGGGGCAGGCAGAAAAGGGTCAGCACAGGGCTCTTGGGATGGGGGTGGGGACCTGGGGAGAGGGACACAGAGGACAGGGAAGGTCAGAGCTAGGAATGAATTCCCAGGTACAGGGGCCCTGAGCCAGGCTGGGATGCCCCTTCCTTTTAATGGACATCAACCTGTCATGGGGAAGCAAGGGTTTGGCTCTCACATACTTTGTGGAAACCTGCAGGCCACCCACCTTCTGTCTCTGCAAAGAGGAGAACCCTTGATCATTTCGGAGCTGGTGTAGGCACAGTTGCACCCAGAAGCCACATCAGGCATATTCATGTTATTCTAGTTGCTCAGTTTCAGCCCCAAGACTTTGGGGACTTTTTTTAGTCTCTCTGTCTATGTTTTTTTAATCTGTCTGTCTGTGTCTTGAGAGAAGGATCAACACCCCATGTGAAACAGAGGTGGGTGACCTCTAACCCCTGCCTGCGGAGGGGAGCAGGATTTGATTTAGGGAGCCATGCTGCCTTCACAAATACCACGCAGGGCTCTGTGCGGCGGTGCTAGTCACCAAGAGGACTCCCCAGGGCACAGCTCCCTCCTAAGCATGTGCTCCCAAGTGAGCTTGGCCCTTCACACCTCCAGGTGCCCAACTCAGCAAATGGGGAGGCCAGAGGTACCGCTCAGTGGAGCAGAGACCCCCCCAGGGTGGGGAGGATGAGGAACCCAATTTTATTGTGGGTATGCTATGAAAGAGGGGTGCCAGAGCTTGGGGGAGGGTTGATCATTAGGAGGAAAGGGTTGGATCTCCCTAGGGGTACACACGGAGAGGAGGCTGCAGGGGATGCCCCGTCTTGGAGCACCAGCCCGCGGGGTGGAGGTCAGGGTGATCAGCATCGATCCAGAAGTCATAGGCGTGACTCCAGCCATCAAAGTGGAGCTGGGGAGGAAAGGCCCTGGAGGTCAGGTGTTCCTCGTGGAGCCCAGCTCAGCCAGGAGGTCCTCCAGGCTCCAAGAGGCTCTCCCCATCCCTGGGGCCTGTCAGAAGCAAGATTCTGAATTGGAAGAACCAAGGGGCCAATCCCGCAATCATCTTGGCTACCATTCTTCCCAAGGGTTCCACCCATGAAGTTTCTGGCATCTCCCATCAGTCCTTGGGTAGGACAAGGATTCTTAGGCCCATCTGACAGGCTCAGAGAAGGGAAGGGACTTCTCCTGACTCACAAAGGTAAGTCACAGATGTGACCAGATTGAGACCCGAGATCTTCGGCCTCAAGCTTGAGCTCTCTTCCCTGCCACACAAGCAGCCTCCTTCAAGGCTGTCTCATGCCCCATCGGCCTGTCCACACCCCCAGCCCGAGGGGCCCAAGCCACCTTTATCCTATGGTCCTCCACATCCTCCACGCTGGCCACACGAATGAGGGCTGGGTTCCTGCGGTCCACGGCTTCCAGCTTCATGTTGACCAGGAAGCTGTGTGGGGGTCGCTGCCGGGGGGAGAGTGGTCTTCAGGCCAAGGCCCCACTCAGCAGAGCTGAGGCACCAAGCAGGAAGCCCCGGTGCTGCACATGTGTACACTGCGGCCACAGGGGGAGGCCAGAGCCTCATCCTGCCTGACTGAGGGCTCCATGCCTTCCTGAGCTCAGCTCTGGGGACAGGGGGAGCCCACTCACCACCGTGAAGGCCCAGGTAGGCACGGCGGAGGCCCCGGTTTCTTCCAGATATTTCTCCCAACAGAAGCTGTCAGGGTCTGGGTAGTCTGGAGGAGAGGAGGAGGATAATGTATAGGCACTTGGTATGTATCGGGGGAGCTCCTTGCCTCCAAACAGGACCAGAGGTGCAGAAAGGACAGAGGCCCACGGAGAGAAGTCCCCCTGCATCATCACGGCCCGCCCCTTGAAGGGGGCTCCTGCGGCCCCTCCCTGAGAAGGAGAGCTGTCAGGCAGAAGCAGGCGTGTTGCCTCACAGTTCCCAGGGCTGTCTGGGAACCCTGGCCCCAGTCCCTTCCTTGGCTCTGCTGCTCCTGCTCCAGTCCTATCTGAACCCCTGCTGTCCGTGGGCCATGCAGTACCCTGACAGGAAAGGAATCGCTTCCTCCTCTTTGGGCTCCTGCTCCTTTACTGAGGGGGTCTATCTTCCTACTGAAGTTTTTGAGCAGTGGGATCTCAGTTCCCTGACCAGGGATTGAACCCATGTCTTCGGCAGTGAACACATGGAGTCCTAAGCCCTGGACCGCCAAGGAATTCCCTTCAGCCTCAACTGAGTCAGGGTTCGACGGGACTCTCCTAAGATCAAGAGGTTCTCAGCTCCCAGGCTAGAAGCTAAGCCTCAGGGCCACACGTGTCCCCTTGCCCTGTCCCTAAAGACCCAGCTAATGAGGTACTCGTGAGGGACCAGGGAGAGGGGGTGGGCTCGGGCTACAGGGTCACCTTGTGGTGGGGTGAGGGGCTTTCCTTGCTTCTGGCACCAGCCCACCGGATGGATGTAGGGGCTGCTGGAATCACACCTGAAACCCAAGAATTCTTCACTGTCTCAAGTGAGACTTTGAGGCCCGGAGCCTGCTGTCCCGTGACACCATGGCGACAGGGCCCGCCCTCGTGTTAACTTCTGAGTGGGAGTCAGATGACGGGTGAGGGAGTCAGAAGATTCCAACAGTAACTCAAATCTCTTAAGTAAAAACCACCTTAATCCCTCAAAGAAACCCAGGGTTCACAGGGTCAGCTGGTCTCAACCTTGGTACTTTTAGATGAGACATTTAATTGTCATCATAATTAGTAAATGGTATAGATCATGGGCCCCCAACTTCCAAGATCTAATACCTGATGATCTGAGGTGGAGCGGATGTAATAATAATAGAAATAAAGTGCACAATGAATGTAATGCACTTGAATCATCCTGGAATCATTTACCCCCCCACCCCAACATTTCAGTCCCTGGAAATGTTGTCTTCCATGAAGCTGGTCCCTGGTGCCAAAACGGTTGGGGACAGCTGACGTAGGTCAAATGCACAGGGCAGTCAGCTGTCCTCCTGAGAAATATGAAAATCAGGGCTGAGCCAGGGCTGCCTGGGGCATGGCGCCTCTCCCTGCCCACCCCGTGCCCCTCCCCCACCGCTGGGGCCACGCTCGGGCCTTCCCACTACCAGTAATCATAGGCGTCATCCCAGTTGTCAAAGTGCACCAAGAAGCGGCTGTCTACCACGTCGGTCACACTGGCCACGCAGACGAGGGACGGGTTCATGCGGTCCACGGCCTCCAGCTTCATGCCCACCTGGAAGCCCAGGGGTGGGGGACTCTGGGGGCAAGAAGAGGGGCTGCCACGGCCAGCTCGGGCTGGCTTGTGCTGCCCCGGGACCCACTGGCAAAGGAAGAGGAGTGGGTTCCCTGGGGGTTGTGCCTGGGGGTGGCAGGGGGAGGGTGGGAGAAAGAGGCTGAGAGAGAGGGCCCCTCTCGGGCAGAGTCACAATCCCGTCCCCGAGCCACTTAGGCACTTCCGGCTTCTGAGGGATACTCAGAGGAAGCCTCATGGTGGCAGAAGATGAGTGACTGAACTGAGGACACTCGTCCACCTGAAGAATCTGCCAGGCTGAGCGCAAGCCCCTCCCCAGACAAGCCTGGCCCAGTTTGAGCTGAGGCAGCTGGACCCCCAGTGGGGTGGTGATGGAAGAGGAGCTGACATGTGAGGCAGGGGGCCGGGACAGGGGGCAGGCAGGCATGTGCTGGACATAAACTCCAAAGCCATCCCTTCCCTCAACCCTGGGGAGATGGGTATCATCGTTCCTATTTTGTAAGTTAAATGACTTGCCCATGACCAAAAAGCTGGTCAGTGGTGGAGCCGGAACTTAACAGTTTGACTTAAAATCGGCATACCCTGTCCCAGTAGCTGGTAGAAGCCTACCAATCACCTGCGAGTATGGTCTCTGGGGCAGGACCGGAGGGGAGGCTCCCCGTGCTACGCCTGAACGGCATGGGGCAGCCCATGGCCCAGGGGAACCCCGGGCTTTCCAAAAGGTAACATGTTTACTGGGAGTTCCCTAGATCTCTCAGGCTTCTGGTTTGGGATTACGAGTTGAGATAAAGTTGCCAGCTGCCTTGAACAGGGCAGAGAAAGACGAGGAAGGAGTGTTGGGGCCATGTGGGAGAACCTCAATGTTGGTCAGAAGGATGGAAAAAGCTGTGCCCAGAATAGAGGCTTGGACCTGACACCAAGAGTTGCAGGGACATCCAAGCAAGAAAGAAGAATGCATCTCAGTGCCCAGACTCAGAGGGGATGTGTGGAGGAGAGGATTTCAGTGGTAGGGAGACGGGGAGCTTGAGGAAAGCCATAACCACGCGGTTAAAATTGCGGTCCACGGCCTCCAGCTTCATGCCCACCTGGAAGCCCAGGGGTGGGGGACTCTGGGGGCAAGAAGAGGGGCTGCCACGGCCAGCTCGGGCTGGCTTGTGCTGCCCCGGGACCCACTGGCAAAGGAAGAGGAGTGGGTTCCCTGGGGGTTGTGCCTGGGGGTGGCAGGGGGAGGGTGGGAGAAAGAGGCTGAGAGAGAGGGCCCCTCTCGGGCAGAGTCATAATCCCGTCCCCGAGCCACTTAGGCACTTCCGGCTTCTGAGGGATACTCAGAGGAAGCCTCATGGTGGCAGAAGATGAGTGACTGAACTGAGGACACTCGTCCACCTGAAGAATCTGCCAGGCTGAGCGCAAGCCCCTCCCCAGACAAGCCTGGCCCAGTTTGAGCTGAGGCAGCTGGACCCCCAGTGGGGTGGTGATGGAAGAGGAGCTGACATGTGAGGCAGGGGGCCGGGACAGGGGGCAGGCAGGCATGTGCTGGACATAAACTCCAAAGCCATCCCTTCCCTCAACCCTGGGGAGATGGGTATCATCGTTCCTATTTTGTAAG
Source organism: Tragulus kanchil (assembly GCA_022376925.1). Classification (NCBI taxonomy): domain Eukaryota; kingdom Metazoa; phylum Chordata; class Mammalia; order Artiodactyla; family Tragulidae; genus Tragulus; species Tragulus kanchil. Next base: position 22,183,185 of record JAIOJX010000031.1, on the reverse strand, counting down.
TTAAATGACTTGCCCATGACCAAAAAGCTGGTCAGTGGTGGAGCCGGAACTTAACAGTTTGACTTAAAATCGGCATACCCTGTCCCAGTAGCTGGTAGAAGCCTACCAATCACCTGCGAGTATGGTCTCTGGGGCAGGACCGGAGGGGAGGCTCCCCGTGCTACGCCTGAACGGCATGGGGCAGCCCATGGCCCAGGGGAACCCCGGGCTTTCCAAAAGGTAACATGTTTACTGGGAGTTCCCTAGATCTCTCAGGCTTCTGGTTTGGGATTACGAGTTGAGATAAAGTTGCCAGCTGCCTTGAACAGGGCAGAGAAAGACGAGGAAGGAGTGTTGGGGCCATGTGGGAGAACCTCAATGTTGGTCAGAAGGATGGAAAAAGCTGTGCCCAGAATAGAGGCTTGGACCTGACACCAAGAGTTGCAGGGACATCCAAGCAAGAAAGAAGAATGCATCTCAGTGCCCAGACTCAGAGGGGATGTGTGGAGGAGAGGATTTCAGTGGTAGGGAGACGGGGAGCTTGAGGAAAGCCATAACCACTTCCCTCTCTGTCCTGGACCTGCCCAGCGGGCCCCTCCCATTTGGGGAGGACCAGAACTGCGCTGAGACCACCCGCAGAGGAGTGCTTGACTCAGATACCCTGGCTGGCGGCAGGGACTCTGTCCTGGGGCCACTCACGTGACTCTGGCTCACAAACAGGTGCTTGGGGGCAGCCTGGGCTCTTGTGCTGCGCAGGTACTGGCTCCAGCTGAACTCCTCCTCCTTGTAACCTAGGCCCCTCGGGGGGGATGAACAGAGCGCCGTGCAGACAGAGGCTGGGCTATGGCGAGGGCACCCCACATGGAAGCAGCAGAATCAGGCAGGCCTGAGGACCCCACAACCCTCAGGGACCTGCCCAGGGAACCCCTGCCAAAGCAGGACACAACCCGGGTGGCCTCCACTCAAGAGGTCAGGGCGGAGAAGCCCAGAGGCCGAGTCATAGCAGGAAAAGACGCAGAGAGCGGGGCTGTGCAACAGGAATAGGGAAGGGGGGAGCACATGGAAGGGGTGAGGGAGGGTCTGTGGGCTTACAGTCTCACTGGGACCAACCCAGCCAGGCCTTACCTTTAGGGGGCTGCAGTTTGTGCCCCGTCTTCTCAAACCAGCCAGCTGGATGAATGTCAGGGGAATTGGCATTGATCCAGAAGTCATGGCACTCAGAGTACCCATCAAAGTGCAGACGCAGGCGGTAGCCACATACCTGACCAAGTGAGCGGGAAGCACAGGGACTCTGATACCTGTAGACACTCCATTTCCCTCCCTGAACTGCTTCCTGTCCAGTCTGGTTGTCTCAGGGGCTTGATGCTAGAAGTCTCCCCAGTTACCCCTCCTGACTCCCAGATTTCCTTGCCCAGGACAGTTCATGTGCTAATTAGCTCTGAGTTCCAGGCATAAGACAGGAAGATTCTAAGATACGCCTCTGGCCCCCTTGAGCCTAGGACAGATCCCAAAGGCAATGATCAAAGCTCAGGGCTGCCAAGGACCCTTCCTTCTGTTACTGTCTCTCACTGCTTGGACCTCAGCATGCTAATCGCAGTTCCTTGAGCCTGGCGTTCTGGAACATGTTGCTCCGTGACCCAGTGTCTTTGGTTTACTTTGTCTCTTGTGCCTACTCCTCTCTTGAGACTCAGAAATGGAAGTCCTTCACCTTTGAAGTCTTTCTTGCCCCTTAGTGCCCCTCTACATACATTTGGCATCACCCCCGTGGGGTGTTGCTGATTATCTGGCTGTGAGCTCCTAGGAGGAATGACCTTGTTGGACTCATGTCACCATTGCTGCCCTCAGGAGCACTGTTCCTCAGTAACCTCTCCACCCCGACACTTTGCCTGTTTTTTGTTCATTTTTTAGTTTTCTGTGGGCAGGAGAGTGCCCCCTTGTCTGAGTTCAAGCCCTCAGTGCCACTGGCTGGCTCCTTCAGCCCACTCTGAGGAGCATCATGAGGGTGGGGGAGCCAGCCTTAGCTCACCTCAGCCACGGTGAGGATGAAGTACATGCTTGGGTGTTGAGGGTCGATGCCTTCCAACTTCATGCCCGGTCTGAAGCCATTCTTGTTATGAGGGACCGTCTGGTACTGTCAATGCAGAGGGGAGAGGACCCAGGTCCTGTTCAGCCTTACCCTTGCTTAGTGGGCTGGGGTGAAGGAACTACCTTTGAGGCTCACCTGGCTGGAACTACCAAAGGGGTAACTTATTTGGGAACTTTAGTGCAGAGGTCCAAAGTAGGATAGACTAAGGCCTTACCTCAGGTCCCGTCCGATTCGAAAATACTCGAGTACCCATCAAAGTGCAGACGCACAGCATACCTGACCAAGTGAGCGGGAAGCACAGGGACTCTGATACCTGTAGACACTCCATTTCCCTCCCTGAACTGCTTCCTGTCCAGTCTGGTTGTCTCAGGGGCTTGATGCTAGAAGTCCCCCCAGTTACCCCTCCTGACTCCCAGATTTCCTTGCCCAGGACAGTTCATGTGCTAATTAGCTCTGAGTTCCAGGCATAAGACAGGAAGATTCTAAGATACGCCTCTGGCCCCCTTGAGCCTAGGACAGATCCCAAAGGCAATGATCAAAGCTCAGGGCTGCCAAGGACCCTTCCTTCTGTTACTGTCTCTCACTGCTTGGACCTCAGCATGCTAATCGCAGTTCCTTGAGCCTGGCGTTCTGGAACATGTTGCTCCGTGACCCAGTGTCTTTGGTTTACTTTGTCTCTTGTGCCTACTCCTCTCTTGAGACTCAGAAATGGAAGTCCTTCACCTTTGAAGTCTTTCTTGCCCCTTAGTGCCCCTCTACATACATTTGGCATCACCCCCGTGGGGTGTTGCTGATTATCTGGCTGTGAGCTCCTAGGAGGAATGACCTTGTTGGACTCATGTCACCATTGCTGCCCTCAGGAGCACTGTTCCTCAGTAACCTCTCCACCCCGACACTTTGCCTGTTTTTTGTTCATTTTTTAGTTTTCTGTGGGCAGGAGAGTGCCCCCTTGTCTGAGTTCAAGCCCTCAGTGCCACTGGCTGGCTCCTTCAGCCCACTCTGAGGAGCATCATGAGGGTGGGGGAGCCAGCCTTAGCTCACCTCAGCCACGGTGAGGATGAAGTACATGCTTGGGTGTTGAGGGTCGATGCCTTCCAACTTCATGCCCGGTCTGAAGCCATTCTTGTTATGAGGGACCGTCTGGTACTGTCAATGCAGAGGGGAGAGGACCCAGGTCCTGTTCAGCCTTACCCTTGCTTAGTGGGCTGGGGGTGAAGGAACTACCTTTGAGGCTCACCTGGCTGGAACTACCAAAGGGGTAACTTATTTGGGGAACTTTAGTGCAGAGGTCCAAAGTAGGATAGACTAGCACCCAGGTCCCTTGATACACGGGCTTCACGGCTCCCTCCTCCAAGTCATGGAAAGATCAGTGTGGAGAATTCAGTAAAAGGTACTAGAATTCAAAAGTCTGCAGGCCCAGTGGCGGGTTGGCCTGTGTTCCACCCCGTATTTCTTCCCACCCAGGAAGAGCCTTACAGTGAGCTCTTCTCTACTCTGGGCCCCCAACCAGACCGTCGCCCTTTCATCCTGCCAGTCCTTTAGGGGTATGTCAGACACAGAAAGCACCAGAAGGTCTGAGTTTGTTGGGGAGTCCCTGGACTGGGAGACAAGCTCTTCCTGGTAAGGAAGTATCCAACTCACGTCCTGGAAGAGGCTGACGGGGGCAGCGATGGCCTTCTGCTCCTCAAGATAGGATTCCCACGACCATCCTGCCTTCTTCTCCCCTGTGACTGTGGGGAGGAGACAGGCAGGCTGACCACCCAGGCGGTGGTTGGTGGTTAAGTCGCTCAGTTGTGTCTGACTCTTGTGACCCTATGGACTGTAGCCCACCAGGCTCCTCTGTCCATGGGATTCCCAGGCAAGAATACTGGAGTGGGTGGTCATTTCCTTCTCTAGGGGAATCTTCCTGACCAAAGGAATGAATGAACTCACATCTCCTGTATTGCAGGCAGATTATTTACCAACAGAACCACCAGGAAAGCCCTAGGCTGCTCCTCAAATACAACCTTCCGCAGTTTCCCCAACCCAACTCTACTTTAACCTCCAAAACAAACCTTTGTCTGTGATCATGTGCTCCCCTCTGATCCCACTCAGCCTCGATGGCATCAGACACATGGGGCTCAGGCAAGACTCAGTCTCAGTCTTAGCTGCACCAAATTTTGCCAGCCCTCCCCCACCCCCAGGCCACTGTCAGCAAAGGCTCTCTGGATAATGGAGTAACCACAGAGGGACAAAGCTGCATGACAAGTCCTGAGCCAGAGGACTGAATCACAGTGCCACCTAAACTCACCGGGAAAGAAGAGGAAAAAGAGGGAAAAAAGAGAGAGGAAAACATGCAAGGAGGAAGAATAGGAGAGATCACACAGAGGGCTTCCCTGGTGGTCCAGTGGTTAAGAGTCCACCTGCCAATGCAGGGGACACAGGTTAGATCCCTGATCCGGGAAGATGCCACATGCTGTGGAGCAGCTAAGCCTGTGGGCCCAACTACTGAGCCCATGTGTCACCACTACTGAAGTCTGAGTGCCTATAGCCTGTACTCTGCAACGAGAAACTACCACAATGAGAAGCCTAGGCACTACAAAGAAGAGTAGCCTCTGCTCGCCACAACTGGAGAAAACCCTCAGACCCAGTGCAGGATAAAAAAAAACAAAAACAAAAACAAAAACAAAAAAAAACAAGCAAAAAAAACCCACAATGAGATGTAACTTCATACTCACTAGGATAGCTATAACAAGACAGAGAGATTTCCCTGGTGGTCCAGTGCCTAAGATTTTGCTTCCAATGCAGGGAGCCTGGGTTCAATCCCTACATAGGGAACTAGATCCCATATGCAGCAACTAAGATCCAGCACAGCCAAATTAATTTTTTTTAAATAAAAAAGACAGGGTTTCCCTGGTAGCTCAGTGGGGAAGAGTCCACCTGCCAATGCAGGGGACACAGGTTAGATCCCTGATCCGGGAAGATGCCACATGCTGTGGAGCAGCTAAGCCTGTGGGCCCAACTACTGAGCCCATGTGTCACCACTACTGAAGTCTGAGTGCCTATAGCCTGTACTCTGCAACGAGAAACTACCACAATGAGAAGCCTAGGCACTACAAAGAAGAGTAGCCTCTGCTCGCCACAACTGGAGAAAACCCTCAGACCCAGTGCAGGATAAAAAAAAACAAAAACAAAAACAAAAACAAAAAAAAACAAGCAAAAAAAACCCACAATGAGATGTAACTTCATACTCACTAGGATAGCTATAACAAGACAGAGAGATTTCCCTGGTGGTCCAGTGCCTAAGATTTTGCTTCCAATGCAGGGAGCCTGGGTTCAATCCCTACATAGGGAACTAGATCCCATATGCAGCAACTAAGATCCAGCACAGCCAAATTAATTTTTTTTAAATAAAAAAGACAGGGTTTCCCTGGTAGCTCAGTGGTGAAGAGTTCACCTGCCAATGCAGGAGACACAGGTTCCATCCCTGATCTGGGAAGATTCTACATGCTGCAGAGCAACTAAGCCCGTGATCCACAACTATGGAGCCTGTGCTCTAGTGCCTCGGGGCCGCAACTATTGAGCCCATGGGCCGCAACTGCTGAAGCCTGTGTGCCCTAGAGTCCGAGTTCCACAACAAGAGAAGTCACCGCAACAAGAAGCCTGCTCACCTCAACTAGAGAGTAGCCCCCACACCTTGCAACTAGAGAAGAGCCTGTGGCAGCAGTGAAAACCCAGAATAGTCAAAAAAAAAAAAAAAAGACAGCTAGTAACAAGCCTTGGTGAGAATGTGGATAAACTAGAATGATCATACGCTACTGGTGGGAATATACAGTGGCTTAACCACTTTGGGAAATATTCTAGCAATTCCTTAAAAGGCTAAACATACAGTTACCATATGACACAGCAACTTCATTCCTATATATACACCCAAGGGAAATGAACACTCATGTCCAGACAAAATCTGTTCACAGGTGCTCATTCATATCAGTTCAAAGTGGAAGTAATCCATATATCCATTAATTGATACAGTATGATATTTCCATACAATGGAATATTATTCAGCAGTAAAAAGAGGTAAGAAAGGGATGAAGCCACTCTCACGGTTTACCCATGGTATAGCATAGATAAGCCATGAGAACACTGTGCTAAGTTAAAGAAGTCAGCCATAAAGGACCATGTTATATCATTCCAATTATATGAAATGTCTAAAATAGGAAAATCCATATTTACGGGAAATAGATTGGTGGTTGACTAGACTAGATGGGAATTGGTGGTTTGGGGGAATGTCAGTTAATAGATTCAGGGTTCTTTTTGGAGTGATGAAAATGTTTTAAAATTGATTGTGGTGATGGTTATATAATTCCATGAATAGACCAAAACCCACTGAATTGTACACTTCAGATAAGCAGATTGTAAGCTATGGGAATTACATCTCAATAAAACTATTAAAAAGCCATTTCTTGCAAAAGCACATACAAAGCACTAACCATAGAAAAAAATGGATTTATTGGACACAGGTTCTCTGTACACAAGGGACACATGAGCAGCCCTGCCATGACCACTCCTACTTCCAGATTCTTCTGCCAAAAGATCCCAAAAATCAGTGGAAAAAGATTTTAACCATAAATGCAAACTTCTGTCTACTGACAAGACTTCTTCCAGAAATGAATGCCATGGATTAATGTTCACAGTTGAGATGTTGAAATGTACAAATCAAAAGATAACTTCAAACTGGTGAACAGGACCCAGGAGAAGAAATGCTATCGTAGGAATGTATTTCCTAAAAAAATGTATTTCCTTAAGAAAGACAGAGTAGTTGAGCCAACAGTAGTTAGACACTAACTCCTTCCTCTGTTTAAGATTTAAGAGGACATAAATCAGAACTTTCCTGGTGGTCCACTATGCCAAAATTCATGCTCCCAATGCAGGGGGTCTGGGTTTGATTCTTGGTGAGAGAACTAGATCCCTCATGCTGTAACCAAGACTTTGCATGCCACAACTAAAGATCCCGCATGCCACAAAGAAGATCAAAGATCATTCATGCCACAACTAAGACCTGGTGCAGCCAAATAAATAATTAATTTTTTTTTTTTTTAAAAAGAGGACATAAACCAATCAGAGCTAAGACTTTGGCTTCTGATGTGACAGCTTTCAGCGCGAGAGCCGTGAAAATCTGGTTTGGCTAAGACAGGCAGAATATGAAATAGGTACTATAGAGTTCAAAGCCCTGGACACAGATTTGGCTCCTCTAGCGAGCAGTGGATCCATCAAGGCAGAATGATGCCCTAGAACCGACCTCACTCTCTGGCTTTCTCTGGATCAGGAAAGACAGTGACTCATGCAGTCGAGCCATGGTCTAAGAGGAAGCACCAACGCACAACTCATCCATTCATCCACTGAACAAGCATTTATTGAGAGTGTACCCCACACCAGCCTCTGGGCTAAGGACCCGGGATCTAACGACCAGCAGAAGAGATTCAGTTTTGGAGGAGGAAGACAGACATCGCTACACAATGTCTACATGACTGTAAGTGCAGTGGACTCTACTTGGCTCTAGCTGACTGTTGTCACATGGGAATGGGGAGATGCTAATGAGAAAGGTTGAGGGCCACAGTGGACTACGAGTGACCTTTGTTCCATTTATCTTAGAACCAAAAGATCAGAATGGGGGCCCAAATAGCAAGGTCAGACCAATGACCAGTATGGACCTGCTCACACCGCCACAAGGAAGCGATATACTATGCGGTGCCACTGAAAGCTGCTCAATGCTTTGGAGATTATGAGGCTTACTCACAAGAGGATCATAGAGGATAAACAAACACATAATATAAACCTCAAGGACATGCATATACTAAGGCAGAAACCAAAAACACACTCTCTCACACACACATATGCTAACTTATGGTCATCTATACACACACAACACACCATTACAACAGTGACCCACACCCCCAGCCTCACACCTCCAAAGGTGTATATACACGGCTCATGACTATCCATACGCAAGCCATCATACCAGGCTGGTCGCTGTTCCACTCCTCACTTTCTGGGGTGTTAGTGGTGGCTTGTCCCTCTGGATCCTTTCCTTCTTCCTGCTTCTCCTGGGAAGGCAAGCCAGATCGCAGCTTCCTGTTCCTTGCGGGTTGGCATGAAGGCCCTGTGTCTATTCCTGACCCCTGCCTGCCCTCTGCCCCCAACAGGTGGATAGTCTTCTAGGCTACCAGCTGGAACACAGGTCTAGCAGACAACCCTTTACCACGTGGGCACAGTCTCAGATGAGCACAAATCCTCTAGTAACACAGCCTGATTACCGTTGTCCTCATTCCCAGGCAGGGAAACTGAGGACATGAACATTGCCCTGTGAATGCTACCTGCCCAGGGGAACTTCCATGCTCTGCCTCTTCCAGCTTCTCCTCAATGAGAGCCCGGTGCTCCCTGGGCTCAGGACCAGAGATGGGGCTCCTGAGAGGAAGCTTTCTATCTGCCTGCATACCCCTTTGAGGATTGGTTCATGTCCGTGTGACAGCCCTGCTACTAGACTGAGATGCGGGCTCTAGATAAACAGTAACATGGTTTACTTATTTCCCTCCAACCAAGTACAGGATCTGACTCTGGATGGGGGCCCAAAACATGAGGGAGTCTTTGTCTTCTCGGGCCCAGCCCCACCATCAGATTAACGGAGGTACAGCCTCCCGCCTCCCCCTTGCCTCCCCCTGCCTGCTTCCTACCATTGCTTCTGGCTCCGACTCCTCCTCAGATGGGCTCTGATATTCCCTGTGCTTCCTCTTCTTCATGGGCTTGAGGAGCTCAGAAGGGCTGGCGCAGCTGTTCTGGCCTGAGTTCTCCACTATGACTGACCTGAGGGAGGGGCAGCCTGAGGGAAAGAACTACCCACCCTGCACCAGCCGCCTCCCCTCAAAGCTCTGAACAGGAGAAGGGCTTTGGGGCGGGAAAGGAGAGATGGAGGACTTAATTCCCTCCCCCTTACCGCTCCTGGAAGAGCTGGGGGCAGCCGTCATTGGAAGGACTAGGATCTGGTTCAGCACCTTGCTGAGGCCCACACGCCTGGCATTGGCAGGTGCCATCATCCTCTGGTGGGTCTCTAGGGGGGTCTTCTGGAGGGTCCTGGGGGAGCTCCGCTGGGGGAGACCAAAGGGACCTCAGGCGTCCAACCCAACACTTCCACACTCAGGCTCCGCCCACTTTGGACCCCACACTTGGCCTCCACCTTGGTCGCGTCCCCTCCTTCCCAGACTGGACAATCCTGTCTTCCTCTCCAGAGCCTTCTCTGCCCCAAGACCAGCCAGCGGGGCACACCTGCAGGATTCTGGGCCACGCCCCCTCGGGCCACGCCTCTGGCCTTGGCTCCTCAGGGAATTCAGGGCTTCCCCAACCTCCGCTGGGGCCCAGCTTCGGGCTTAGGGGTCCTACCCGGCTGCTGGGGGTCCGCATCGCTACCTCCCGCCGGGGCCTCGCCATCTTCGTACTCGGCCACGCCTTCCCGCCGCAGATCAGGGCTTGGGGGCTGCTCCGCTCCCACCATGTTCGGCGGCGCGTACTCGCTTATCCGGAACTGCAGCGCAGCAGGGTCAAAGGACCACGACTCCTGTACTGGCCCTTGACCCCGCTCCCGCCGCCTCACTGCAAGTCACGCCCCCAGAACTCATCCACCTTAAGCCAGGGAGAAGGATCACTCCCACTCCTCCCGCCCCAAACGTCTCATTTTGGGAGCGCTTCACTCCAAGCCACGCCCCCAGAGTCCCACACTTCAAGCTCCACCCCACAATCCTCCCTCTCGGCTCGCTGTCCCACCTTCCGCCTCTGGCCCCGCCTCCGGGCCCGCCCGCAGGTCCCGTCCCGCGGCTGCGGCGGGCTGGCCTGCCAATCCGCGCAGATACTGACCCGCAAGCCGCTCCCCGAAGGCGGGGCCGCGGCCTCTGTCCACTCCAGGAGACGCACTGTGCCGGCGCTGGGGCTGACCGCCGGCCCCGCGCTTAACTGCGGCAGAACCGTGGCTGTGACAGGTACGCTGCCGGCCACTCGCTCCGGGGTGCCCACGTGGATCGGCTCCCGCGGAAAGCAGGACACATCCAGGGCACTGCTGGGCAGACCAAGGGTGCCCGAGCTGGCTGCGAATAGATACACGGATAGACACGACACGGGTGAGCCTGGCGGCCCTGCCCCAATCCTGCCACGCACGTGTGTAGGCAGGTGAAAAGTATCGTCTCCTCCCCAGGACCCACACCTGCTTGGGCAGGTATGTGGATGCCTGTTTTCCCCAGACCTCTGGCTTGGCCCACCTGGAATGATAAAGGCAGTAGCGGGCAGGTGAGAGCTGGAACCTGGGCTATCTCTGGTCACCAGGTGCACGCTGACCTCCCCTGGGGAGGGTCCCTTCAGTGTCCTCAGCATCTCCATTTCAGCATGCCCTTCCATCCTGGTAGGCCTACATGGAATACAGCCCCAAGGCAATCAGGGAGGAGCTGCCCACCCTTTGGAGAAAAGCCTTAGCCATAAGGGGAGTAGGTCGTTTTAGGAGCCTAGCATAAAGTTTAGCTCCTGGCTCTATCCAGGTCACCCAGGCGAGAGCGCTGGCCAGAGGGTGCTTCTCCCGGCCCCTGCCTCTGTAAGATGGGTATGTGTAAGGATGCTTTGTAAATTGACGTGCACACTCTAGGGGGTCTCAGGGAGTGTGCCTCCCGCCAAGGTTCTGTTTGGCCAGCTATCTCATGGCACACCCCAGAGTCCAGACTCCCTTCTTTCTCAACCCCCACCCCCATCTCCAGTAGAATTACTCCCTTCTCCCTCTGGGGATTCAGGGCCCTGAAGTACCAGATTCTCCTTCACTCATACACGTTCATTTTCCTGAGAGATGATCTTTCCTGATGGTGTTCCTTTATGTCTCCTGCCCACCACTCCCTCCAGTCTCAAGCACAGAGTTGGCATTCAAACATCTGTTGAGGGGACTTCTCTGGTGGCCAAGTGGTTAGGACTCCAGATTTCCACTGCAGGGGGCACAAGTTTGATCTGTGGTTGGGTGAACTAAGATCCTGCATGACAAAAACGAACAAGCCAACAAAAACAAACGCACACAAAATATACCTCCCCCTGCCCAAAAAAAACCTCATCATCTGAAGAGCAAGGAGGTAATATATGAGAATGCAGGCAGTGCATGATTTTGCTTTAATGAAGCAAAGGCACTAGAGATATTTAAAAAGGAGTTAGTTGAACAGGTAAATATATGGGAAAAAAGACCCAGTGACATAACAAATATGCTTAATACCTATTATTTACTTAATTCCTAAAATGTGCCAGCACGCAGTATATTAGGTTCTGTGTTGGATTTGATTAATATAAACTTGTTAATAATAAGCAGTATAGGGAATTCCCTGGTTGTTCAGTGGTTAGGACTCTGTGCTTCCTCTCCTGGGAACATGTGTTTTATCTCTGGTTGGGGAACTAAGATCCTGCAAGCCATGAAGCACAGCCAGAAAAGGAGGGCGGGGAGGGCAGTGTATGAGTAAGTGATATTTGGTTGCTTCACAAAGTTAGCAGGGCTTGACAATGGCTTCTAGTGTATCAGTTAAAGGAAAGAATATAGATAAGACCTAAGTTAATTTGAATCTCACACCCCCGCCCCCCACTTAATGCCTGTGATTCTGAGTAAGTAGTTTACTTTCCCTGAGCCTCAGTTTACTTATGTGTAAAACGAAGGGGATAATGGTATCTATTTCAAAGGGCTCTCATGAATATAAAATAGAAAAAATATGTAAAGTCTTGATATCAGCAGGCCTTCAATAAATACTAATTCACTCCCTTTGAACAGAAATTTTGAGGAGCTTGGTAGCTCCAGTAAAGATGGGAAAATCAGTTTGTAATGGTTGCTCTCTTCCATCCTCCACTCCTCCTGCTGTTCTTGTGCATTGATTTATCTTCCAGTGTTTTCTCCTTAAAATACAAAGTACACCCTACAGAGTATATATATAGAGAGAGTGAATATTCAGGTAGGCAAAGGCTTAGGCATATAAGCTAATTAATGAAGGCAACATTCAAACCAAAGTTTGGGGACTTCCCTGGCAGTCCAGTGGTTAGAACTTGGTGCTTTCACTGCCATGGGCTCAGGTTCAATCCCTGGTCAGGGAACTAAGATCCCACAAGCTACTTAGCTTGGCAAAAACAAACAAAAAATTAAGGTTTGTTCCCCCTTCCCAGGTAGCTCATGGGGTAAATTATCTAACTGCCAATGCTGGAGACATGAGTTCAATCCCTAGGTCAAGAAGATATCCTGGGGGCTTCCCCTGGTTGTCCAGTGGGTAAGGACACCACCTTGTTGTGCAAGGCGCCCGGGTTTGATCCTGGCCTGGGAAGATCCCACATGCCGCGGAGCGGCTGGACTGATGTGTCCAATTACCGAGCCGGAGCTCTGGAGCGCATGTGCCCAGAGCCGGCGCTCGGCAACCACAGATGCCACCGGGATGGGAGGCCCACAGGAGCCGAAGAACAAAGACTGATGAAAATAGAGAAAATGAAAGACCAGTAGAAATGGCCCGCCCGCTCCCCTCCCTCCCCAACCCGACCCCCGCCCAAAAGTAAATAAATAAATAAATCTTAAAAAAAAAAAAAAAAAGATACCCTGGAGGAGGAAATGGGAACCCACTCCAGTATTCTTGCTTGGGAAATCCTATGAACAGAGGAGCCTGGCATGGGGTTGCAAAGAGCCAGGCATGGCTGAGCATACATAGACACACACAGGGTCTGTTCTCCCTCTTTCTTGCCCTTCTAAAAAAATTTATAAAATAACAGTCCCTAAATTTCAATTCCAATTATTTTGCTTTGCACTGCTGACATAGTTGTACCATTTTAAAGTTATTTTAAAGAAAGTTAGTCTTTTTATTCAAAACACTAGCAGTCATTAGGACTGAATTAGTATCAGAAATTTTGAGGAGCTTGGTAGCTCCAGTAAAGATGGGAAAATCAGTTTGTAATGGTTGCTCTCTTCCATCCTCCACTCCTCCTGCTGTTCTTGTGCATTGATTTATCTTCCAGTGTTTTCTCCTTAAAATACAAAGTACACCCTACAGAGTATATATATAGAGAGAGTGAATATTCAGGTAGGCAAAGGCTTAGGCATATAAGCTAATTAATGAAGGCAACATTCAAACCAAAGTTTGGGGACTTCCCTGGCAGTCCAGTGGTTAGAACTTGGTGCTTTCACTGCCATGGGCTCAGGTTCAATCCCTGGTCAGGGAACTAAGATCCCACAAGCTACTTAGCTTGGCAAAAACAAACAAAAAATTAAGGTTTGTTCCCCCTTCCCAGGTAGCTCATGGGGTAAATTATCTAACTGCCAATGCTGGAGACATGAGTTCAATCCCTAGGTCAAGAAGATATCCTGGGGGCTTCCCCTGGTTGTCCAGTGGGTAAGGACACCACCTTGTTGTGCAAGGGGCGCCGGTTCGATCCCTGGCCTGGGAAGATCCCACATGCCGCGGAGCGGCTGGACTGATGTGTCCAATTACCGAGCCGGAGCTCTGGAGCGCATGTGCCCAGAGCCGGCGCTCGGCAACCACAGATGCCACCGGGATGGGAGGCCCACAGGAGCCGAAGAACAAAGACTGATGAAAATAGAGAAAATGAAAGACCAGTAGAAATGGCCCGCCCGCTCCCCTCCCTCCCCAACCCGACCCCCGCCCAAAATAAATAAATAAATAAATCTTTAAAAAAAAAAAAAAAAAAAGATACCCTGGAGGAGGAAATGGGAACCCACTCCAGTATTCTTGCTTGGGAAATCCTATGAACAGAGGAGCCTGGCATGGGGTTGCAAAGAGCCAGGCATGGCTGAGCATACATAGACACACACAGGGTCTGTTCTCCCTCTTTCTTGCCCTTCTAAAAAAATTTATAAAATAACAGTCCCTAAATTTCAATTCCAATTATTTTGCTTTGCACTGCTGACATAGTTGTACCATTTTAAAGTTATTTTAAAGAAAGTTAGTCTTTTTATTCAAAACACTAGCAGTCATTAGGACTGAATATAGTTACTTCTGAAGAATTCCATTCTGTCTCAAAGTCTATCATATATTTCAGGTCTATCAAGGGAGGGTGGTTGAGAGAACGTCCTTTCTTTTTTGGGGTGGGGGACTGGTTGGGGAGGGAGTGGGGGAGGTGGGCCACTTCTATTGGTCTTTCATTTATCTATTTTCATCCATCTTTTGTTCTTTGGCCTGTATGGGCCTCCCATTGTAGTGGCCTCTCTCCTTGCAGAGCACCGGCTCTGGGCACATGCACTCCAGAGCTCCGGCTCGATAGTTGGATACATCGGTCCATCTGCTCTGCGGCACATGGGATCTTCCCAGGCCAGGGATCGAATGGGCACCCCTTGCACTGCAAGGCGGTGTCCTTACCCACTCAACCACCAGGGAAGCCGGAGAACTTCCCTTCTGATCAGGTTTTTGTCCTTTTTCCAGCAGACACTGGCAGACCAACTAGCTATCAGCATCCTCTGTGCCCCGGGAATAGTTTCAAACAAGAGTCAGTGCTCTTATGAAGCCTACATTCTCGGAAAAAGGGATAAAGTGGGGGCTGGAGATGTAAATTTAAAAACCATCCTGTAGGGCTTCCCTGGTGGTCCAGTGGATAAGGAGTCTGCCTGGCAGTGCAAGGGACACCGGTTTGATCCCTGGCCTGGGAAGATCCCACATTCCATGGAGCCGCTGGACCAGTGTGTCCAGTTACGAGCAAGTGCTCTGGTATGCATGTGCCCAGAACTGGTGCTCTGCAGCAAGAGAGGCCACTGCAGTCGGAGGCCCACACAGGCCAAAGAATAAAAATGGAAGAAAATAAATAAATAGAAAAACAATAATAGAGGCCAAAATTAAAAAAAAAAAATCCTGTAAAGGTCACAGGGAAAAATCATAAATCTGAGTATAAAGAAAAAGGTGGGAAACTTAGAGCTCAAAAATTTATAGGTTGGTTGGGCTTCCCTGGTGGTCCAGTGGGTGAGGACACCGCCTTGCAGTACAGGGGGCTCCGATTTGATCCCTGGCCTGGGAAGATCCCACGTGTCACGGAACAGCTGGACCGATGTGTCCCAGCTGCTGAGCCGGAGCTCTGGAGCGCATGTGCCCAGAGCCGGTGTTCTGCAGTGAAAGAGGCCGGTGCAATGGGAGGCCCGCACAGGTCAAGGAACAAAGATGGATAAAAATAGAGAAATGAAACACTAATAGAAGTGGCCAAAAAAAAAAAAAAAGGTTGGGAAGAAGAAGATCTAGCCAAAGAAACTGAGAAGGAGAGCCTGCAATGAGATCAAAGAGTATCCAGAAGCATCTGGGCTTCTGAAGGGAAGTCTTCTAGAAGGTAGGACTGCCCAGTGGTGTTAAATGCCACTAACAGGTCAAGTCAGATAAGAGCTGACAGTTGACCATTTTAGTGATAAGGTGATCACCAAAAATCTTGACAAGCACCTTTCCAGAGGAGCTATGGATAAAAAAACCTGATCAGAGTGGGTTCTAGAGAGATATCATCAATTAGTTAAATATTTATTGAGCATCTACTATATATATCAGGCACAGTTCTAGGCAATCTGTAGTGAACAGAAAAGATAAAAAGACCTCTATTATGGGGCTTCCCTGGTAGCTCAGTGGTAAAGAGTTTGCCTGTCAATGCAGGAGACACGGGTTCGATCCCTGATCTGGGAAGATCCCACATGCTGCCTCAGAGCAACTAAGCCTGTGAGCCACAACTACTGAGCCCATGTGCTGCGATTACTAAAGCCCGTGTGCCCTAGAGCCTGAGTTCCACAAGTCACCACGACAAGAAGCTTGCTCACCTCAACTGAAGAAGAGTTCTCATTTCCTGCAACTAGAGAAGAACCTGTGGCAGCAGTGAAAACCCAGAAGAGCCAAAAATAAATGAATAAATAAAAATTCTTAAAAAAAACCAAACCTCTATGATGGAGGCTGCATGCTACCAGAGAAACTGACAGTAAGAACTGGTCCGTGTCAGGGGATGGTAGAAATGGAAGTAGAGACTATCAACTCCTGCAAGGAGTTGTGATGTAAAGGAGAAAAAGAATGTGGGGGATAATATTTGGAGAGTGATGAGTTCTGAAGGAAGGAATTTTTTTGTTGTTTGGCTTTTTATTTATTTATTTTTTGCTGTGCTTGGTCTTTGTTGCTGCAGGCTTTTCTCTAGTTGTGACAAGTGGGAGCTACTCTCTAGTTTTGGCGTCCGGGCTTCTCATTCCAGTGGCTTCTCTTGTTGTGGAGCACAGACTCAAGACCCTGAGGCTTCAGCAGTTGTGCCTTCAGGGCCCTAGAGTACAGGCTCAGAAGTTGTGGCACGCAGGTCTGCTCTGCGTGCAGCATGTGGGATTTTCCCAGATTAGGGATCAAACCCTTGTCTCCTATATTGGCAGGCAGATTCTTTACCACTGAACCGCCAGCCCTGTTTTGCTTTCTAATATTTATTTATTTGGCTGTTCTGGGTCTTAGTGACAGCAGGTAAGATCTAGTTCCCTGACCAGAGATGGAACCCAGGCCCCCTGCATTGGGACCACAAAGGAAGTCCTCATTTTGCTAAATAGGAGATGCTACACAGCATGTCTGTAACTGATGAAAACAAGCCTATAAAAGAAGAAACTGACAGAGCATGGGAAGAAGAATAATTCTAGAAGACAAATCCTTGACATTGCAGGAAGGGAAAGGCTCCAGGGCACCTGGGATGTTTGAGACCCATTGCCTGTGCCTGTGGGTTCCTGGCTAGCAGCACCAACTGTGCTTTACCCGAACTAGACCATTAACTTTCTGAGATCTGGAACTACCATCTCTGTGATTTGAATCTACTTTTTCTCTACCACTACCACCTCCCAAAATCTGCAACTCACACAACATTTTCATAAGTTTTCATTAGGTCCACACAGCAGCACAACTGGTCTGACATGGCTCCCGGGCCTGAGCCAGATACTAGGAATCCAGCCACTCACCTACTGCAGCTTGGTCACACCTTCAGAATGCCACTTTTGTGGCCCCTGCTCCTGCTGATTCTTCTGCTTGGTTCCTTTCCACATCCTATATGTCTGGAAAAATCTTAATCATCCTTCAAGTTCCAGCTTGAAGGATGCCTCTCTCTGAAGGGCCCAGAAGACACCTCCCACCAAAAAAGTGTCACTCACCATCTTCTGTGCCCCACAGTCTTGATGAGTTCTGAAGGAAGGAATTTTTTTGTTGTTTGGCTTTTTATTTATTTATTTTTTGCTGTGCTTGGTCTTTGTTGCTGCAGGCTTTTCTCTAGTTGTGACAAGTGGGAGCTACTCTCTAGTTTTGGCGTCCGGGCTTCTCATTCCAGTGGCTTCTCTTGTTGTGGAGCACAGACTCAAGACCCTGAGGCTTCAGCAGTTGTGCCTTCAGGGCCCTAGAGTACAGGCTCAGAAGTTGTGGCACGCAGGTCTGCTCTGCGTGCAGCATGTGGGATTTTCCCAGATTAGGGATCAAACCCTTGTCTCCTATATTGGCAGGCAGATTCTTTACCACTGAACCGCCAGCCCTGTTTTGCTTTCTAATATTTATTTATTTGGCTGTTCTGGGTCTTAGTGACAGCAGGTAAGATCTAGTTCCCTGACCAGAGATGGAACCCAGGCCCCCTGCATTGGGACCACAAAGGAAGTCCTCATTTTGCTAAATAGGAGATGCTACACAGCATGTCTGTAACTGATGAAAACAAGCCTATAAAAGAAGAAACTGACAGAGCATGGGAAGAAGAATAATTCTAGAAGACAAATCCTTGACATTGCAGGAAGGGAAAGGCTCCAGGGCACCTGGGATGTTTGAGACCCATTGCCTGTGCCTGTGGGTTCCTGGCTAGCAGCACCAACTGTGCTTTACCCGAACTAGACCATTAACTTTCTGAGATCTGGAACTACCATCTCTGTGATTTGAATCTACTTTTTCTCTACCACTACCACCTCCCAAAATCTGCAACTCACACAACATTTTCATAAGTTTTCATTAGGTCCACACAGCAGCACAACTGGTCTGACATGGCTCCCGGGCCTGAGCCAGATACTAGGAATCCAGCCACTCACCTACTGCAGCTTGGTCACACCTTCAGAATGCCACTTTTGTGGCCCCTGCTCCTGCTGATTCTTCTGCTTGGTTCCTTTCCACATCCTATATGTCTGGAAAAATCTTAATCATCCTTCAAGTTCCAGCTTGAAGGATGCCTCTTCTCTGAAGGGCCCAGAAGACACCTCCCACCAAAAAAAGTTCACCACTCTCTCTGCTGTGCTCCACTCCACCAGTCTATCTATGCAAAGGGCCTGATCCAAAGGCTGCACTCATATACAGTGAATGAAAGAATGAATGCGAGATGGGGGCACTTCCCTAATGGTCCAGTGGCTAAGACTCCATGCTTCCAGTGCAGGAAGTCTGGGTTCGATCCCTGGTCAGGGAACTAGAGCCCACATGCTGCAACTAAAGAGTTCACCTGCCCCAACTAAAGATCCTGTGTGACACAACGAAAGATTCTGGGTGCCATAACTAAGATCTGGGACAACCGATTAAATAAATATTTTTAAAAAGAATGAAAGAAAGAGAGGTGGGAGTAAAGAAAGTGTGGTCAAGAACATAAGAAAGATTTCTGAAACCCATAAATGGCATAAATAAGTCTTGCCTTAGGGGCTAGAATATTATTTCCTTCCTCTTGTGTCTCTCAGAGGCTGGAAAAGGAGGGAATAGAGTGAAGCCTGTCACTGGCAGCCTT
Organism: Tragulus kanchil; assembly: GCA_022376925.1. Lineage (NCBI taxonomy): Eukaryota > Metazoa > Chordata > Mammalia > Artiodactyla > Tragulidae > Tragulus > Tragulus kanchil. The sequence continues at coordinate 22,164,380 of JAIOJX010000031.1, read as the reverse complement.
CTCTGGATTGCCCTCAGTGGGGGGAGCTGCCTTGCCCAAGTGCCCTCTCCCAGGGTCTAGGTATAAAGGCCCCGCCTCCTTGCTTCCGTTTGGGGCACCTCTACAAAGCCATCTCCCCTCCAGAACTTCCTCTGGGACCGGCGGAGGCCTCTGAAGACCGCATCAGCAGTTCAACTTTTTCCACCCAACCATCCTGCTGTCTTCCTTCCCTACAGGTGATATCACCAATAAATCTACACTCAAACCTCCCTCTCAGAATCTGTTTCCGGAGAGCCCAACCTAAAACAACCGCTGGACCCCCAACCCAGATTGGTGTCTGGCACACAGGAGCTGCTCAATAAATATTTATTGAGTGAATGTGTGCGTGTTTATTTTCTCGTGGTCTGTCTGTCCAGACTCCGCCTACACCTTTCCCATCAGGGCCTTGTCCACAACAGACGCTCAATAAACGCCTTCGCTCTAGGTGTTGAAGGTGGGAAGCCATCGCCCCAGACTGATAACCCCCGACTGAGTGCCGCAAACTTGGGGCCTCGGCCCCGCCCCCCGCTGCAGCTGCTGCCTGAACGCAGGAGGGATGCAAGCCGGTTCCAGGGTCGGGACCGCCGCCGGCCTTTCCAGTCCTCCCGGGACTGGTGTAGACGGCGGCGGGCGGGGCAGTCACTGATCCGTCGGCCCCGCAGAACGGTTACTTTTTAAAATGCCAAAATGGCGGAATTCTTTTTATTCTTTCCCTTTATGGCAAAACAATAATTCAATTTTCCGCTATAAAATTGGAAATTAACGGTAGGAAAGAGAAAGTTTGCCAAATGACCCATTTCCTAGGAAAACCCCAAACCCCGCCCTCTACACCCTCTCTTCTATTAATGAGCAACTCTTAATTGATTGCATTTCTCCAAAAACCAAGCCGCCTCCCTCCCCAACCTCCGAATCGCCGCCAGCAGCAGCACGGCGGACAGGCTCGCCTCGCCCTCGAGCCCCGCACCCGCCCAGATCCCCTTGCACTCCGGTTCCCCGAACCTCCTCCCGGGCCCGTGCACCCCGCTGGGGGCGCTCGGGAGGAGCAACGCCCGGGGGCCCCAGACCCCAGCACTTACCGTGCAGGGCGGGCCCGGGCGCCGTGGCACCTCATACCCCTAGGTCCCTACCTGCAAGGCCCGCGTGCGGCCGCCCAGCACCGAGCTGCGGTCCGAGCCCCGCGCAACGCGCGCCTGCGCGCACATGGGGCGGGCCCGCCGCCCTGCAGGACGCGGGGCGCAGACCGCGCGCAGAGTAGGTTTGGGCGGCGCGGGCCGGGGGCCGTCTTGCCAGGGCACGGCTGCGAGGGCCTAATGTCCTCTAGCCCCGGGGCCGGCGACGCGGGTCTAGATTCTCTGTCTCCCACCCTTTGCCTCACAGCTAGCAGCACGCAGCGGGGCGCGGGAACCACGGAGCCGGAAGAGAGAGCCTGCTGGGCCCCTGAGCTGAGTGGTCATTGACAAAACACCAAGCTGCACTCCCGCACGCACCCCTGCCCGGTCGCTGCGCTGTCCAACGCCTTCCCTTGGTGCCTGCTCCTCACCTGGAGAAGACCAGCCAAGGAACATCGGAAAACTGTCTTCAGTGTGGGTAAAGGGAGGGCAATGCGACCAGGGAAAGGAGGCCCCCGTGAGGTGCGGTTCCAATCTTGGATCTCGGCCCCGTTAGCTTTCTGAAGGGCAAAATCAGCGGTGCCCGAGTTTGGATGACCTGACCCTGTGGCTATTGGCTGGCGGTGTGACCTAGGGGCGCATCACTTGAGCCTCCTTGTCCTTCATTTCTCTACTTGTAAAGACAACCACCTGTTTTATGGCATAGGGTTTTTGTTTTTGAATAATGGGTTCCTGCGGTCATGTTGTCTTGTGCAAGTCATTGCTTCTCTGTGCTTTGATTTCCTTGGTTGATCTGATCAAATATCCCCGTTACTGGTTCTTGTAGCACAAAATACCTTTCTTAAACATACAGTGGCTATAACTTCATAAAGATTTGTGTTATTGAGAGGTTAAGAGACTGCACGCTCTGAAAGGGAAGGAAACACGTTAGACTGTGTGCCCCCAACACCTAGCAGGGCTGGACAGAGCGGGTGCTCAGTAAATGTTGACTGATGTACTGCAAGTATATGAAAATAGGGCAAATCTTGGTACAGTCCAGAGATGTGCCCCACTCCCACACAGTGACTTAATCTAATCTCTTATTTTACACAAAAGGATATTAAGGTCCATCTGGCCTAATGTCATGGCTACATGTTAGACCTCCATGCTACTCACATCAGTGTGGATGAGAAAAGGGTTCCTAATTAATCGTAGGCAAATTCCACAAATTGTTGTGATCCTCAGGTTTAAATTTATGCAGACTTTATCCGGTTGCCACACCAACGCATTGCATGCGTTCTCCCCACTGCAGTGTCAAATTTTAATCACAACTCATATTATTGGGAACAGGATTGCATCAGTTGAGGATGCTGGTTGCCATAACAATGGAAGTCTCTCTATTCACACCAACATACACCCCATCCACTCATTTTTTTCTCTCATCTCTACCCAGACTGTGCTTGTTCTAGATTCCACCGTTTATTTTAGGTATTCAGAAGATTAAAAGAGTGGAGACTCACAAACATACATAGCTTCTCAATAAGGAGAGAAGGAATCGGAAAACTGTCTTCAGTGTGGGTAAAGGGAGGCAATGCGACCAGGAAAGGAGGCCCGTGAGGTGCGGTTCCAATCTTGGATCTCGGCCCCGTTAGCTTTCTGAAGGGCAAAATCAGCGGTGCCCGAGTTTGGATGACCTGACCCTGTGGCTATTGGCTGGCGGTGTGACCTAGGGGCGCATCACTTGAGCCTCCTTGTCCTTCATTTCTCTACTTGTAAAGACAACCACCTGTTTTATGGCATAGGGTTTTTGTTTTTGAATAATGGGTTCCTGCGGTCATGTTGTCTTGTGCAAGTCATTGCTTCTCTGTGCTTTGATTTCCTTGGTTGATCTGATCAAATATCCCCGTTACTGGTTCTTGTAGCACAAAATACCTTTCTTAAACATACAGTGGCTATAACTTCATAAAGATTTGTGTTATTGAGAGGTTAAGAGACTGCACGCTCTGAAAGGGAAGGAAACACGTTAGACTGTGTGCCCCCAACACCTAGCAGGGCTGGACAGAGCGGGTGCTCAGTAAATGTTGACTGATGTACTGCAAGTATATGAAAATAGGGCAAATCTTGGTACAGTCCAGAGATGTGCCCCACTCCCACACAGTGACTTAATCTAATCTCTTATTTTACACAAAAGGATATTAAGGTCCATCTGGCCTAATGTCATGGCTACATGTTAGACCTCCATGCTACTCACATCAGTGTGGATGAGAAAAGGGTTCCTAATTAATCGTAGGCAAATTCCACAAATTGTTGTGATCCTCAGGTTTAAATTTATGCAGACTTTATCCGGTTGCCACACCAACGCATTGCATGCGTTCTCCCCACTGCAGTGTCAAATTTTAATCACAACTCATATTATTGGGAACAGGATTGCATCAGTTGAGGATGCTGGTTGCCATAACAATGGAAGTCTCTCTATTCACACCAACATACACCCCATCCACTCATTTTTTTCTCTCATCTCTACCCAGACTGTGCTTGTTCTAGATTCCACCGTTTATTTTAGGTATTCAGAAGATTAAAAGAGTGACGAGACTCACAAACATACATAGCTTCTCAATAAGGAGTCCTTTAGACTAGTGGAAACTGAGCCAGTGGGATGTAGGAATGAACAGTGAATTTGGGTCGAATTGACGTGTTGTTTTTCCTGTTCCTTAACAGTATTTTTTGTGGTTTTGATAACTGGTGGGCTCAGATCCTTGAATACGTTCAGGGATGGAGAGCTCCTTCCAAGTGGATGTATTTGGGGAAGGTTCTGCCTCTAATATAGTCAGAGTTTGCTCCCCTGGTTGTCAGCCCTCAAGAGAAAGTGATCAATCCTTCCCTGAAGTGACAGCCCCTTCTTCAAGTTAATAGCCTCCAGAGTTTTCAAGTTAACTCCCTAAGAGTGCATTGTTGTTCAGTTGCTAAGTCGCTGCAGTTCGTGGGACTCATTGGGACTCCATGAACTGCAGCATGCTAGGCTTCCCTGTCCTTTGCTGTCTCCTGGAGTATGTCCATTGAGTTGGTGATGCCATCGAACCATCTCATCCTCTGTCACCTATTTCTCCTCTTGCCCTCAACCTTTCCCAGTATCAAGGTTTTTTCCAATGAAATGGCTCTTTGCATCAGGTAGCCTTAACTATTGGAGCTTCAGCTTGTCTGTCCAATGAATATTCAGGGAGGAAGGTCTGCATAGTCAAGAGCAGATGGACCCCAAACTTCCTGAAATGCTGGTGAATAGCAGCACAGAGAAAACTATTGTTAGTGAGCAGCCCACACCTTTCGTTCCTGAGGAGACTAATTAGCCATTGGGGCAATCCATATATTTTAGGAAAATCATCAGGATGTGCCCTTTTCTAAGTGGGAGAACGCTTCTGGTTCCAGTGGTATGGCACATTTTGCTAACAGGGAACACCTTCTAGCATAAACACACCAAAATCCTGGATAAAAGATTATGAGACAAGAAGGAAGCAGGCAAGCCAAGAAGGAAGAGTAAATTCACTGCTGAGTCTGCAAGAAAAAAAATCAGCAAGAGCCAGAAACAAAGACAGAAAAAGAGCAACCAGGAGTTGGCCTGACATCTCTCTCGTCCTGGTGGTGGTTATTAGAAGATTAAAAGAGTGACGAGACTCACAAACATACATAGCTTCTCAATAAGGAGTCCTTTAGACTAGTGGAAACTGAGCCAGTGGGATGTAGGAATGAACAGTGAATTTGGGTCGAATTGACGTGTTGTTTTTCCTGTTCCTTAACAGTATTTTTTGTGGTTTTGATAACTGGTGGGCTCAGATCCTTGAATACGTTCAGGGATGGAGAGCTCCTTCCAAGTGGATGTATTTGGGGAAGGTTCTGCCTCTAATATAGTCAGAGTTTGCTCCCCTGGTTGTCAGCCCTCAAGAGAAAGTGATCAATCCTTCCCTGAAGTGACAGCCCCTTCTTCAAGTTAATAGCCTCCAGAGTTTTCAAGTTAACTCCCTAAGAGTGCATTGTTGTTCAGTTGCTAAGTCGCTGCAGTTCGTGGGACTCATTGGGACTCCATGAACTGCAGCATGCTAGCTTCCCTGTCCTTTGCTGTCTCCTGGAGTATGTCCATTGAGTTGGTGATGCCATCGAACCATCTCATCCTCTGTCACCTATTTCTCCTCTTGCCCTCAACCTTTCCCAGTATCAAGGTTTTTTCCAATGAAATGGCTCTTTGCATCAGGTAGCCTTAACTATTGGAGCTTCAGCTTGTCTGTCCAATGAATATTCAGGGAGGAAGGTCTGCATAGTCAAGAGCAGATGGACCCCAAACTTCCTGAAATGCTGGTGAATAGCAGCACAGAGAAAACTATTGTTAGTGAGCAGCCCACACCTTTCGTTCCTGAGGAGACTAATTAGCCATTGGGGCAATCCATATATTTTAGGAAAATCATCAGGATGTGCCCTTTTCTAAGTGGGAGAACGCTTCTGGTTCCAGTGGTATGGCACATTTTGCTAACAGGGAACACCTTCTAGCATAAACACACCAAAATCCTGGATAAAAGATTATGAGACAAGAAGGAAGCAGGCAAGCCAAGAAGGAAGAGTAAATTCACTGCTGAGTCTGCAAGAAAAAAAATCAGCAAGAGCCAGAAACAAAGACAGAAAAAGAGCAACCAGGAGTTGGCCTGACATCTCTCTCGTCCTGGTGGTGGTTATTAGACAGGGACTTGGGTTTCATCACACATGACAGGAGATAGGATCTCGGGTCCATGCAATACTGGGACCTGAAACTGAATCCCGTGTAAAGACTGGACACCTCCGACCACCAGACTATATATTTGAAGGTGCCATAGTGGGAAAGACAAGAGATGCGAGTTTCCAAATATAGTTAGCTTCAGGTCCTGCTTCCCCCCGGACATAGATGTATGGGTGTATGCTTTCCAAAGCATCAGACTGACAAAATTTATATTTAGCTCTGGTAACTGAAGCTTATATTTCTATCCACTAGGAAAATTTGTTTCAGTGAGGGCCAGAGCCTCCATTTCTGTTACTCCCATCTTGCTAAATTTCAACATACTGATAGAATTCATGCCTCATGTTGTTGCTGGAAAACCCAATGAGGAGGGGGTGTGTGTAGAAATCTCCGAATAAAGCTTACTTTTTTTTTTTCATCCATCTTTATTCTTTGGCCCGTGTGGGCCTCCCATCGCAGTGGCCTCTCTTGCTGCAGAGCACTGGCTCTGGGCGCATGTGCTCCAGAGTGCTGGCTTGTAATTGGACACACTGGCCCAGCTGTTCCTGCCCCTTGCACTGCAAGGCAGACTCTTTACCCACTAGACCACCAGGGAAGCCCCAGCTTATTAGTTTCAAACTGCTGCTGAACAAATTGCCATAAAGTTAGTGGTTTAACAGAATACAAATTTATTATCTTAAAGTTCTCGGGTCAGAAATCCAAAATGGTGATGCTGATGTGCAGCCCACACCTTTCGTTCCTGAGGAGACTAATTAGCCATTGGGGCAATCCATATATTTTAGGAAAATCATCAGGATGTGCCCTTTTCTAAGTGGGAGAACGCTTCTGGTTCCAGTGGTATGGCACATTTTGCTAACAGGGAACACCTTCTAGCATAAACACACCAAAATCCTGGATAAAAGATTATGAGACAAGAAGGAAGCAGGCAAGCCAAGAAGGAAGAGTAAATTCACTGCTGAGTCTGCAAGAAAAAAAATCAGCAAGAGCCAGAAACAAAGACAGAAAAAGAGCAACCAGGAGTTGGCCTGACATCTCTCTCGTCCTGGTGGTGGTTATTAGACAGGGACTTGGGTTTCATCACACATGACAGGAGATAGGATCTCGGGTCCATGCAATACTGGGACCTGAAACTGAATCCGTGTAAAGACTGGACACCTCCGACCACCAGACTATATATTTGAAGGTGCCATAGTGGGAAAGACAAGAGATGCGAGTTTCCAAATATAGTTAGCTTCAGGTCCTGCTTCCCCCCGGACATAGATGTATGGGTGTATGCTTTCCAAAGCATCAGACTGACAAAATTTATATTTAGCTCTGGTAACTGAAGCTTATATTTCTATCCACTAGGAAAATTTGTTTCAGTGAGGGCCAGAGCCTCCATTTCTGTTACTCCCATCTTGCTAAATTTCAACATACTGATAGAATTCATGCCTCATGTTGTTGCTGGAAAACCCAATGAGGAGGGGGTGTGTGTAGAAATCTCCGAATAAAGCTTACTTTTTTTTTTTCATCCATCTTTATTCTTTGGCCCGTGTGGGCCTCCCATCGCAGTGGCCTCTCTTGCTGCAGAGCACTGGCTCTGGGCGCATGTGCTCCAGAGTGCTGGCTTGTAATTGGACACACTGGCCCAGCTGTTCCTGCCCCTTGCACTGCAAGGCAGACTCTTTACCCACTAGACCACCAGGGAAGCCCCAGCTTATTAGTTTCAAACTGCTGCTGAACAAATTGCCATAAAGTTAGTGGTTTAACAGAATACAAATTTATTATCTTAAAGTTCTCGGGGTCAGAAATCCAAAATGGTGATGCTGATGTACTTAAGGCTTATCCCTAAAACTCTTATTAATCTTTCCTTCAAGTTGACTTTTAATTTAAATAAATTGGTTCTGGCCGTGCTTGGTCTTTGCTGCTGCTTGTGAGCTCTAGCTGTAGTGAGGGGTGGCCACTGTTGCAGTGCTGGCTTTTCAGTGCAGTGGCATCTCTTCGGGAACTGGGTGGGGTTCCAGGCATGTGGGCTTCAGTAGCTGTGTTGCGCCGGCTTAGCTACCCAGCAGCATGTAGCATCTTCCCAACCAGAGTTTGAACCTGTGCCCCTTGCATGGGGCAAGCAGATTCTTAACCACTGGACCACCAGGGAAGTCTCTTAGCTTCAAATTTGTATGGGTACTCTTGGCTGTAGGATTTTTCACCATTCGGCACAGAAAGCTCGGAATCCTAAGTATGAGACCGCCAGGGAATTTCCTGGAAGGTGTTCTTCAGGCTGTGCTGGGTCTCTAACTGTGGCTTATGGGGCTTAGTTGCCCCACAGCATGTAGGATCCTAGTTCCCCCACCAAGGATTAAACCCATGCCCCCTGCATTGCACGGTGGATTCTCAACCACCCTGGACCACCAGGGAAGTCCCTGAAATGTCTTACACAAAGGCAGTCACCATTTCACAAGTGACTGTGCCGAATGCTCTAATACTAGAACTTACTGCCTACAGCATTAGAAAGAAGAGAGTTTTATAGCTGAGGACACAGCTTGCTTTCTATTGCACATTCCTCTCATCTATGTAATTTTCCTGCAGCTCCTTTTTTTTTGGTCCTTGGACAGGAGAACCACTGTCTAGCTTTCCAAAACTATGGAGTACAAACTGATGCAGTTAAAGCTCTTCCTTCAGCTTTCTCAGACTCCAAAATGATTCTGTCTCCTCTTAAAATCCAAACACCCCTTTTTCACCTGAACTTTAAAAATCTACTCTCCACAGAAAGCAATGCCTTAGTTAAATGCCAGTGAACAGAATTTAGAAAATCAACAACAAATGTTAATACTGGTGACAGTTTGAAAGGAACTCTGGGCATTTAATAGGCTCTAGTAACCTCCCACAAATTTCTATAAAGGGAAAAAGCGACTCTAAGTGACTCAGGCTATTATCACAAGGTGCCACTAGATTTATTGAAGACAGTCTCATTCTTGTGATATTTCTGCCAAAAATGCAATCATGAGGAGACATTACACAAACCCAAACTGAGAAAACTTTCTACAAAACTCTTCAAAAATGACAAGCTCAAGAAACACTGAGGACCTGGTCCAGGAAACTAAATGATCCTGGGCCAATGGAAAAATATATAAAGGACATTACTGGACAGCTGACAAAACAGTGTGGATAAGACAAGATCGTATCAAAGCTCATTTCGTGGCTTTGATAAGCAGACACTCTAGTTCTGTAAGCATGTCCCTGGAAATACAAAATTTTAATAAAACAGAAAGATGTCTCTAACTTACCTTTCAGATGGCTCAGAAAAAGTGTAAATAGAAATATTGTTAAGTGGCAATAGGTATATAATTTTTTGTACTATAGTGCAAGTTCTTCCTAAGTTTGAAATTGTATTAAAATATAAATCTGCTCATTCTTGCGTCTTCTGTGTTTTTCACTAAGAGGAACTGAGTATATGAAACAGGCATTTTTTTTTAGCACTTTAGGGCTGTTAGGAACTGAACTAGGATTTAAATCCTGCCTGTTAACAAATTCCCATACAAATACCGTAACTTCCGTAGTAATGTTCTCAAAAATGGGTGCAGGCTTCTGGATGTTAATAATATAAACTAGTAATTACTATACCGAGGGCCCATCTGTGAAGTTCCTGTAAGACAGGCAAATGTAAGCAAGATACTTAGGATCTGTAAGACTACACAACTGCATCCATTCATCCTTTTAATGACTGAAAACATACATCGTTTTAGGGACACAAAACCCTTTTTTAAGATGTGCTTGCTGCCTCAAAAAGCTTTAGAGATTCCCCTGGAGTTCAGTGGTTAGGGACTCCACCATGCTTTCAGTGAGTGCCAAGGATGCAGATAATCCAAGTAAGCTTGGTCTGCAAGCTGCACTGCTTCACAAAACAAGAGAAAAACTTAGTATGTAAACTGGTATACTAAGTGCTAAAAGCACTAAAAGTGCTTTAGAGCTCAAGAGCTCTAAAATACATATTTTCATCTTACGAACGAACATTGGTTGTAAGCCAAAAACTACTTCCTTCAAAAAGCTGGGACTGGGGCTTCCCTGGTGGTCCGGTGTGTAGAGTCCGCCTTGCAGTGTGTAAGGGGCACTGGTTCGAGCCCTGACCTGGAAAGATCCCACGTGCTGCGGAGCAGCTGGACTGGCGTGTCCAACTACCGAGCCAGAGCTCTGGAGCGCATGCGCCCAGGGCCGGTGCTCTGCGACAACAGAGGCCACCGCGATGGGAGGCTCAATGGAAAAATATATAAAGGACATTACTGGACAGCTGACAAAACAGTGTGGATAAGACAAGATCGTATCAAAGCTCATTTCGTGGCTTTGATAAGCAGACACTCTAGTTCTGTAAGCATGTCCCTGGAAATACAAAATTTTAATAAAACAGAAAGATGTCTCTAACTTACCTTTCAGATGGCTCAGAAAAAGTGTAAATAGAAATATTGTTAAGTGGCAATAGGTATATAATTTTTTGTACTATAGTGCAAGTTCTTCCTAAGTTTGAAATTGTATTAAAATATAAATCTGCTCATTCTTGCGTCTTCTGTGTTTTTCACTAAGAGGAACTGAGTATATGAAACAGGCATTTTTTTTTAGCACTTTAGGGCTGTTAGGAACTGAACTAGGATTTAAATCCTGCCTGTTAACAAATTCCCATACAAATACCGTAACTTCCGTAGTAATGTTCTCAAAAATGGGTGCAGGCTTCTGGATGTTAATAATATAAACTAGTAATTACTATACCGAGGGCCCATCTGTGAAGTTCCTGTAAGACAGGCAAATGTAAGCAAGATACTTAGGATCTGTAAGACTACACAACTGCATCCATTCATCCTTTTAATGACTGAAAACATACATCGTTTTAGGGACACAAAACCCTTTTTTAAGATGTGCTTGCTGCCTCAAAAAGCTTTAGAGATTCCCCTGGAGTTCAGTGGTTAGGGACTCCACCATGCTTTCAGTGAGTGCCAAGGATGCAGATAATCCAAGTAAGCTTGGTCTGCAAGCTGCACTGCTTCACAAAACAAGAGAAAAACTTAGTATGTAAACTGGTATACTAAGTGCTAAAAGCACTAAAAGTGCTTTAGAGCTCAAGAGCTCTAAAATACATATTTTCATCTTACGAACGAACATTGGTTGTAAGCCAAAAACTACTTCCTTCAAAAAGCTGGGACTGGGGCTTCCCTGGTGGTCCGGTGTGTAGAGTCCGCCTTGCAGTGTGTAAGGGGCACTGGTTCGAGCCCTGACCTGGAAAGATCCCACGTGCTGCGGAGCAGCTGGACTGGCGTGTCCAACTACCGAGCCAGAGCTCTGGAGCGCATGCGCCCAGGGCCGGTGCTCTGCAGCAAGAGGCCACTGCGATGGGAGGCTCACACGGGCCAAAGAACAAAGATGGACGAAAATAAATGAAAGACCAACAGAAGTGGCGCACACACACACACGATTTAACAAGTTCAGTCCTTCATAACAGCAGTTGTTTATTATGGTGCTAGTCTAAGTACTTTTCAAATATTAACCTTTCATCTTCACAACTCATGAGGGGTTATTCCTACCGCTCTGTGGATGACATTGAAGCATGAAGGTTAACGACTTGCTCCAGATAAATCACCTATTAATACTATGTTGGTCCTAAACTAATTATTTCTGAAGAGCTGAAAACAAGTCCTCTTCTCACATTCAAGGTAGGAATGAAACAAACTTGCCAAAGGCAATTCAACTCAAAAAAACCAATACCTGACACTAAGTGAGAATACACAATAAACTCAAAACAAGCCTTTCCCTCATGAACATTTTATTGAGGCAATAAAGCACAAAATAGGTTAACAAAGTGGGAGAAAGATACCAAGAGAAAAGATGGCAACAACACAGGAGTGAACGTTAAGTTGTAGGGGCAGGAAGGACTCGAACTGGCCATAAAGGCACTATGGCAGGTCAACACACTATCAGGTAAAAGGGGGATCCCATTTATCACTCACTTCTGTTCTGCTCTCTACCAGCTTAATACTCCATCTAGCCACAGGTAAACACGTGGCAAGTTGGAGAGACTCAAGATTCTACCCGTTAGCAAGGAACACATTTTATTGGTCAACTCTGTTCTAAGTGGGCCAGTGTTATCAACACAGTGGTTTAGCATGTCCAATGATGTAGGTCCAAGGCGTGGAATAGGAACTAGAGTTTTAATAAATTGGTCTTTGCTATTAAATTCTTACGGGTGCAGGCATTTATCTCTAAAAATACCCATTTGGGGGGTGGCAGCTAACAGTAGACAAACCTGCCTAATACCGTGTGATGTCATATCAAGGTAAGAAAGCCTAGTTAAAGGATGTTGCACACTTTTAGAAAGCCAGATTATACACTGTAGTAGTCCCCTCTCCTTCACTTTAAAAGGCTGTGGTTTTGTTCTTTCCCTGAAAAGGAGAACTTTGGTCAAAGCCAATTCTTAAAAGTTACTTGTCCTTAAACACATTTTGAAAGGCAGTGGAGGCTTGCCTCTTTATGTAAGTCATAACTTTTGTTCTTTCAAACAGGCAGAACTATGAACTATAATTACAGATACCATTTTCTCTCAAAAGCCACAGTTTATATTGAAAAACAAATCATATTTCTTATGAACATCTTAAAAAATATATATCAAAAGGATTAAAGAAAATAAGGTGATGGAAGAAGCATCAATCTTCTGGGGCAATATGTTCCTTAGATTCTAAAATTTCTTAACAGGAAGCCCAGAAATTTCTTAAAATAAGGGTATCCACTACACCCTAGCACTACCCCAGCCCTTGACATTTATCCACTGACAGCTTCCAGAAGGACGTTAAAGCTGAGCCAAACAACCTACACCCTGATTTCAGACTCGTGTTTTTTAAATGAAATTACCTTAGAGAACCTGAACAAAGACATATAACGTAATGCATTTCTCAAACTGCAAGTTCGACTAACTAGGCTTACCAATATAGGAACTAATTGGTAACCCAGTAACTCCTACACGTTTGCAGCATTATAATTTGGTTTCCACAGTATTTATTATACTTCATGCTGAAGTACTGAAAGTTTACGATTTAATCCATTTAAACTTTTTCCAAGCCAACCACATAAAGTTCATAAAGATGATCTAACCAACTATCACAGAACTCAACAACAAAGCGATGACTGTTAGGTGAGATTTTACTCTAAATGGTAACTGATTTACCAAATGATCTATCAAGTGCCTGTTAATTAATACTAAGGATCTTCTGTAGAAAATGTAGTATTTGCCTTTCCATTCTGAATAACACACTAAATTTCTGATCAAAGAAAGGTTACTCCCATTTTTATGTAACAAATATTAAAGATCACGAAACCTTACTCTTAAAAAACACTAATTATAATCACCACTTCCAGAAAGTGGGATTACCAGGCTAGATGAGACCCCAAGGAATTATTTTTCTGAGTTCAACCAATTTAAGTTTAAAGAACATTTTAAAAAGCGGGGGTGGCCTAACAGTAGACAAACCTGCCTAATACCGTGTGATGTCATATCAAGGTAAGAAAGCCTAGTTAAAGGATGTTGCACACTTTTAGAAAGCCAGATTATACACTGTAGTAGTCCCCTCTCCTTCACTTTAAAAGGCTGTGGTTTTGTTCTTTCCCTGAAAAGGAGAACTTTGGTCAAAGCCAATTCTTAAAAGTTACTTGTCCTTAAACACATTTTGAAAGGCAGTGGAGGCTTGCCTCTTTATGTAAGTCATAACTTTTGTTCTTTCAAACAGGCAGAACTATGAACTATAATTACAGATACCATTTTCTCTCAAAAGCCACAGTTTATATTGAAAAACAAATCATATTTCTTATGAACATCTTAAAAAATATATATCAAAAGGATTAAAGAAAATAAGGTGATGGAAGAAGCATCAATCTTCTGGGGCAATATGTTCCTTAGATTCTAAAATTTCTTAACAGGAAGCCCAGAAATTTCTTAAAATAAGGGTATCCACTACACCCTAGCACTACCCCAGCCCTTGACATTTATCCACTGACAGCTTCCAGAAGGACGTTAAAGCTGAGCCAAACAACCTACACCCTGATTTCAGACTCGTGTTTTTTTTAAATGAAATTACCTTAGAGAACCTGAACAAAGACATATAACGTAATGCATTTCTCAAACTGCAAGTTCGACTAACTAGGCTTACCAATATAGGAACTAATTGGTAACCCAGTAACTCCTACACGTTTGCAGCATTATAATTTGGTTTCCACAGTATTTATTATACTTCATGCTGAAGTACTGAAAGTTTACGATTTAATCCATTTAAACTTTTTCCAAGCCAACCACATAAAGTTCATAAAGATGATCTAACCAACTATCACAGAACTCAACAACAAAGCGATGACTGTTAGGTGAGATTTTACTCTAAATGGTAACTGATTTACCAAATGATCTATCAAGTGCCTGTTAATTAATACTAAGGATCTTCTGTAGAAAATGTAGTATTTGCCTTTCCATTCTGAATAACACACTAAATTTCTGATCAAAGAAAGGTTACTCCCATTTTTATGTAACAAATATTAAAGATCACGAAACCTTACTCTTAAAAAACACTAATTATAATGACCACTTCCAGAAAGTGGGATTACCAGGCTAGATGAGACCCCAAGTATTAGAATTATTTTTCTGAGTTCAACCAATTTAAGTTTAAAGAACATTTTAAAAAGCTACTAGTTTAAGCAAAACTGGAACAGACTGACTACAAAATCTTTTATTTCTTAACCTGTTTAAGGGGCCAATATGACTTTGGCAAATTTGATTAACAGAACAAAATGTTATCCAAACTTATTGCTGGTCTGAGACTTGCCTTGTTTAACACTTAAGTAGAATTTACATCGTTACCACAGATAATCAATATTTCAAGGAATTTAAGTGACCTATTCAAATAAGGCAATCATCTTGGTAGCAAACTTTTATTGAAATCTTACATAACTCAAGCTTTATAAAAAGCCAACATAATTGATTGGGTTCTCCCTCGTAAGCCTTAAGTATTCAAAGCTTGAAACGGTTAATTTAAAATTAAGCAAACAAATATAACAATAACAAAACCCCTGCAGCAGATCCTGCAGAAATACTTAAAAAAAAAAAAAAAAAATCTAAATGAGCTTAATCTTTACAAAAGTTATTTTAGCTCAAAAGCTATAAAATCAAAGTTATCTTAATTCTACAAAGGGAGTGGATCTTTGACTTCATGCCATTTCTTTAGAACCTCATCTTTTTCATCAAATTTGGCTACAAATCCAATTTGTGTGTGCCCATTTTGGGAGGATTCTTCTTGCAGAAGAGGCCAAGTAGAAACGTGAAAGAGTTAACTGACTAAGCAAGTAGGAAAGTGTTCCATAATAGTGTGCAAAGAATGGAGAGTTCTGGGTTAATCTCTGGAACTCGATCTAGACCGTGACCTTGACTTTGAACGAGATCTAGAACGGGATCTTGAAACTCTTTTTGGTGGAGGGGACACAGAACGAGCCTTTGAAGGTTGAGCAGGTAGGGGTGAATTGGAATGGGATTGGCTCCTTGATCTAGATTTGGACTTTATATCACCTTTTCCATTTTCTTTGGGGGAACGAGATCGAGAACGAGACCTGCTTCGAGATTTCTCATACTCATCCTTCGATCTGCTCCGAGAGCGCGAACGGGATCCCCGATCAGACTTGGGTTTAGATTTGCTTTTTGATCTAGATTTCCTGCCTTTTGAACGAGACCGTGATCGACCTTTGCTCCGAGACCTGGATCTAGAGAAGAAAAGCCAGATTTTTTTCAGTACCTTGCCAGAACACACAAGCACTTCATAAACAAAGTAAGTTATTCAGAAAAACATTTCAGGACACACTCACCGGGAGCGACTTTTTGAGATACTTCGAGATCTACTGCGGCTGCTCCTACGACTCCTACTTCGTGACCTTCTTCTAGATCGTGACCTGTAACAAGAAGCATGGTAATAGATTTTCATCTCAAGACACCTAACATGAACATACACTGTATACAGACAAGTCAATAACACTCCTTAATGGCTCACTACTAATTAAATCTACTATCAAAATATCTAAAAAAGAAACCAACAATGCCAGTAACAAAAGAAACTAGGAAACGGACCGAATTTCAGTTCATCAGCAATTGAAATACTTTGTTTGAATTTTCCTTTGTTTACATGAAATACTGTTGCTCCCCCCAAACTCTTTAATAAATTACCTAGATCTGCTTCCAGAGTAAGACCGCCTATGGCTTGTTCGTGGTTTATCTTCAATGAGTCTAATATTTCTCCCATTGATTTCTGTACCGTCCAGTTTATCCAAAGCACGCTTCATGTCAGAGTAGGAGCGAAACTCAATGACGCCTTCATTTGTGCGTTCTTTGTGAGCATCCGCATAGGTCACTTCACCTGCTTGTCTCATAAAATCCTAGAACAGCAACATGACTGGTCACTCCCAGAAATCAAAGAAAAAGGATACATTTGCTGTATTTGATTCTCAGATAGAGAAGAGCAATACAACAGCCTACCTTTTAAACATAAGTCAAATATTTTTTATCAAAAATTATAGCACTTACCTTTAAATCTTGCCAACTGCAACGACTAGAAAGATTTTCTACAATAAGCCTGAACTCTGTGCGTACTGGTGGTCCATATTTGTCTCTGCCAGAGGTTCTCCGACTGCTGTATCCACCTCCACCACCTTTATCACATGAAGAGAACAATGAGATGCTTTGCAATGACAGGCATGCATAATGTTTTTGAAAGTTAGTACAAACATATCAACTTTTATATACTGGAGTAGGACTTTGCTATTATACTGCTATACCTTCGATACAGTTGTGATTTGCCATAAATTAAATTAAGGGCAAGTCAAAACAGACTAAATCCGACTAAACTTCGCCTACATTCTGTTAGAGAGTGACTGCTCCTTTATTCAATTTACCTCGCTAAGTTTTATTTTACAGAACATTGTAAAATATAAAACTTAACTGATTACATGCATTTCTACAGTTTACAAAAATGGTTACTAGTTACACTAAGTACTTACATCACAGTGTGAGGTTTTTGGTGGTGGTTTGGCCACAAAACACGCAAGGTAACAGTCACCTAGTTCAGATTAACCAGTTTTGTCTAACCCTTGGAATCCTCACCATCACCCTGCGTCTAATGGCAAAAGGCTGCTGTCGTCATGGCTTCCGGTAAGGTCAGCCAAAGGGTCATAGGGCAAGGGTCACACAATGTATGGAAAAGCCAAGGCCAATCAGGAAAGGCAGTCATCTTAGCCTCAGTGGACACAGCCTCAGCCCCATTGGTCACTTTCAAATTGAAACATCAAGGACTTGTTAAAAAGTTTGAATTCAACATGCAACAATTTCAACATCAAACATAACCAAAACCCCCCACCTCCTCCCAGTAACATGCCCCAACTAGCGCAAAGGCAGCGTAAAGCTCATTTAGATCTACTTTGTGGTCTAACACCACGTTATTTGCGTTTTCTCGGGCCCCTGTCCCCTTTAGTAACGCTAAGAGCCTCCGCTTAAAGCCCCGCCCCGTCCCCGCCCGCTCCGCCTCCACCCCACCGGCCCCGCTCCACCATTCCCACCTCTAGCTAAGGCACTGACAGGTGAGTCGAGGGGTACAACAGCTACAGCCGCCCCTCACTCCCTCGGCAGGCAGAGCCCACGACAGTGCCGACAGGGGCCCGACTCGCCGCCCTGAACTCTGTGCGTCTGGTGGTCCATATTTGTCTCTGCCAGAGGTTCTCCGACTGCTGTATCCACCTCCACCACCTTTATCACATGAAGAGAACAATGAGATGCTTTGCAATGACAGGCATGCATAATGTTTTTGAAAGTTAGTACAAACATATCAACTTTTATATACTGGAGTAGGACTTTGCTATTATACTGCTATACCTTCGATACAGTTGTGATTTGCCATAAATTAAATTAAGGGCAAGTCAAAACAGACTAAATCCGACTAAACTTCGCCTACATTCTGTTAGAGAGTGACTGCTCCTTTATTCAATTTACCTCGCTAAGTTTTATTTTACAGAACATTGTAAAATATAAAACTTAACTGATTACATGCATTTCTACAGTTTACAAAAATGGTTACTAGTTACACTAAGTACTTACATCACAGTGTGAGGTTTTTGGTGGTGGTTTGGCCACAAAACACGCAAGGTAACAGTCACCTAGTTCAGATTAACCAGTTTTGTCTAACCCTTGGAATCCTCACCATCACCCTGCGTCTAATGGCAAAAGGCTGCTGTCGTCATGGCTTCCGGTAAGGTCAGCCAAAGGGTCATAGGGCAAGGGTCACACAATGTATGGAAAAGCCAAGGCCAATCAGGAAAGGCAGTCATCTTAGCCTCAGTGGACACAGCCTCAGCCCCATTGGTCACTTTCAAATTGAAACATCAAGGACTTGTTAAAAAGTTTGAATTCAACATGCAACAATTTCAACATCAAACATAACCAAAACCCCCCACCTCCTCCCAGTAACATGCCCCAACTAGCGCAAAGGCAGCGTAAAGCTCATTTAGATCTACTTTGTGGTCTAACACCACGTTATTTGCGTTTTCTCGGGCCCCTGTCCCCTTTAGTAACGCTAAGAGCCTCCGCTTAAAGCCCCGCCCCCGTCCCCGCCCCGCTCCCGCCTCCACCCCACCGGCCCCCGCTCCACCATTCCCACCTCTAGCTAAGGCACTGACAGGTGAGTCGAGGGGGTACAACAGCTACAGCCGCCCCTCACTCCCTCGGCAGGCAGAGCCCACGACAGTGCCGACAGGGGCCCGACTCGCCGCTCCCTCCCGGCCAAGCAACCCCCAACCCTGCCTGGGCAAGCCCCGCCCCCAACCCCCGCGCTCCGGCGTCCCGCGTCGGCCCCAGGCAGGCGGGAAGGCGGCGAGCCCCGGGGACTCCCGGGCCAAACGGCCGCGGCCCCCTCGCCTGCCCGGCGGGGAGGCCCCGCCCCGCCCCTCTAGGCCTGCGCCCGCCCCCCGGGGCCCCGAAGAGGCGGAGCGCGCGGGGCCGGGACTCACTGCGGCTTCCGTAGCTGTAGCCGTCGCGATCCCGGCGCGGGCCGCGAGCGTGCTCCACGATCACGCGCTCGCCGCACAGCTCTTTGCCGTTCAGCTCGTAAACGGCGTCGTCGGCGTCGCGGGAGTCCTCGAACTCCACGAAGCCGTACCTGCGGGGGGCGGCGCGAGGGCCGGGGACCGGCGGGCGTCGTTAGGCCGAGGCCGAGGCCGCGCACGCGCGGGCGGCCCCCCGTCCGCGCGCGCCCCCGCGGCTCCGCGCCGCCGCCATCTTGGCGGCCCTGCCACGCGGCGCCGCGGCCTTGGCGGTCTCCTCCCTCCGACGGGCCCGGCCGCCGCAGGCTCGGGGCGCTGCGGGCGGATGCGGGCTTCCGGGGCCCGACTCACCCATTTTTAAGGTCTATTTCGAGAAGGCGGCCGTAGCCACTGAAAAAGCGTTGGATGTCCTTCTCCCGGACGTTGTAGCTCAGGCGTCCTATGTAGACGCGCGGCATGTCCGTGGCGGACGAGGGGCCCGAAGGCTGGCTGCTGAACGGCTGCCCGCAAGGCAGTAGCCTCGGTGCGGGTGCGGGTGCGGGTGCAGGGACGGAGAGAGTCCGGACACGCACCTCACCCCAAACCGGCGGCCGAGTCCAGCCACACAATGGTGCGCGCGCGCCTCGGCTACGCTATAAGGGCGGGCGCCGGGGGGGCGGGACCCGGCGTGTGACGTCAGCGCGCTGCACGTTCCCTCCCGCTGCGGAGCGGGGCTCGCGGGCGACTTACGGTTACTCAGCCCGCCAAGTTTCGGGGAAGTGAAGCTCTCCCCTCTCATCCAATTTTTCCCTACACGTCTTTGGGAACGTCATATTCTGTCTACAGTCCAGGACTTCTTGTCTAATTTTTACTTAAAAAAAACAAAACTTTCTCTGTGTGAACACTTAAGGACTGGCGCTCCGGAGACCCGGCCAGGAGACTCCCTCTTTTTTATTGGTTCTCAAGGTTGTCATAATGGGCCTCTGCGATCTTTCATTGGTCCCTCAAAACGAGGCTCGAATTTTCTCCGCGAATCTTGGGCTCCGGCTCAGCTGGTGCCTCGTCAGTGAATTAGGAGCCCTTCTCCACGGCCTTCGAGGTTTCTGCTCCGAGGGCGCGGGGATCCGAACGGGGGCGCACAGCCCTGCTGCCTTCTGTCCCTCGTGGCCTCACTGCCATCCTTGCGGTCTCACTTCAGCGCCTCCCCGTGTGCCCACCTGTCCTTCCAGGAGTCTTTTTGGAGCACTGACACTGGAGTCACCTGTAGACTGAAGTGTACATGCAAATCCCACCCTCTCGGTGCCTCCTAAATTGCTTCAGTCGTGCCCGACTCTGTGCGACTCTATAGACGGTAGCCGTCCAGACTCCTCTGCCCATGGAATTCTCCAGGCATGCATATTGGAGTGGCTTGCCATTTCCTTCTCCGGGGCATCTTCCGGACCTAGGGATCGACCCCACGTACCCTGCGTGCCAATGGTTCTTTACCATTAGCGCCACTTAGGAAGCCAGCTTGCTGTAGGTGCTGGCCAAGGGAGCCGGGCCGAGGCCTCCGGCCCAACAGAGTCGAGCAAAACCTGGCAGCCCTCGCGTGGAGGTAGGCTCGTTTCCTTCTCTCCGCGGCGAGTCCGTCGTCGCGACGTGATCCCCTCGCCCTGTCCCCCTCCCCCGCTCGGCTCGGAGGGTATCCAGCTTATGGGCAGAAGCGCATACTGGAGTTTATCACTTAGAGACACCGTTTAAACCCCAGAGGAGTATGTCTGGGTGGAAAGCGGAAAGACCCTGGGGTCCTCTGAAGCAGGAAAAGAGGCTGGGAAACAAAGGTCTGGAGAGGTGGGGAGAAGAGCCTGGGGCCGTGGTGTTGTCACCCGGGCCGAGGGAGCAGAGCGTCGTGGGCTAATCCCGGCTGTTACGGTGCCTCCTTGTGCTCCAGCTCCTCCCGACGGGGGCAGCTTTGATATTCTGTAGCTTCAGGTGGAGAGGCGGCGGTTTGACCCTCCCCTCTCCCGCGCCGGCACGTTTGGCAAAGCCCGAGGTATTAACGCGGGGGAAGCGTTAATACCTGGCATCTGATGGTACAGGCTGCACTGGGCTTAAAGTTTGATCAGTAAAATATACAGGTGGATCGTAAAATGTTTCGGTTCGTGTGTGTGGAATGTAGTAATTGGGGAAAGGAGAATTAATGGGGTAACATATTTCCCCCCTCGTCGACTTGTTTGTTGAAGTTCATTGTTGCTGGGAAATTCCCTGTAGGTCTAGTGGTTAAGGACGCCACAGCTCCATTGCCTTACGACCAGTTTCAATCCCTGGACTGGGAACTAAGATCCCACACGCTGTGCAAAAAAAAAAAAAAAAAAAAAAAAAATGGCAAGAGGCAACATCCTACTCTGAACGTTGCATTGGAAAGGTTAATGGGGTGGTACTTACTAAGATGCATACGGGGAGTGGGGTTCGCCCCCTTTTCCCTTGTAGTTCATTTGTACAAGGAGAAAGATGGAACCGACATGCCCGTCTCTCTTTCTCCACAGCCGACTGGCTATTCTTTTTGGGGGGGCCGCCCTTTAACCCTCAGGGTTTTAGTTCCTCAACCCGGTAATCTTGGTGAGGCAGCAGCAAGTGATGGGATGAAGCAAGATCTTAATTCCATGCCCAGGAATTGAACTCGAGTAGCCGAGATGAGAACCAGAAATCCTAGCTATCAGACCGGTGAGGGCCAGGGGCTTGAAGCTATTTTTTCCCTAGATCTTTGCCCCTAGTGAAAAATGCATTTCTCATAAGAGGCAGAAACTGTAAGCACAGGTACAAATTTTATTATTAGAGCCATAGCACGAGTGGGAGAGCACATAGAGAAATGGTTTGTTTAGTTAAGACAGAAGCAAGGCAGAGATGCACACCTGGAGAGAAAGGGTGTAGGCGTCCCCTCTAGTGAGGAGGCAGCAGTAAAGAGCTGGTTAAGACATTCCTATAGGTCAGTTCTTCTGGGTCATTGTCTTCCTTCAGGCCAGTTATCTGGTTGATTCTCCACACCTGAGCTACCCTGAGACCCTCCCCTGGGTGCACATGCACCCGTCAGCCAAAATGGATCTCAAAGTGAAGGCTCCTGGGAGTTTGGTCTGGCATTATCCCCTGACTTGTGACCCGCAAAGAGCCTTTCTATGCATGTACAGTGTTTCCTTTGTCCCCAAAGAGTGGAAGACTGGAGAGCCCTTAATCCTTTTTTAAAAATTTATTTAAATAATTTCATCTGTGCTGGGTCTTGGTTGCTGTTGAGACTTTTCCATAGCCTTGGCAAGTGGAGGCTGCTTTAGTTACGTACACAGGCTTCTCATTTCAGTGGCTTCTCATGGCACACAGACTCAGTTGCTCCCCAGCATGTGGGATCGTTCTGGACCAGGGATCGGACTGTGTCTCCTGCATTGACAGGTGGATTATTCGCCACAAGGGAAGCTTGATCCCTTAATCCTTTATTCAAACAGGGTTTTGTTCCTCTTTGTTTCCTTGCCATGATTGTTACCTTAAGGTATTTACAAGAGACAAACACTGGCTAATTTACCCTGCTTCTGTTGTTGTTTCCATTTTGGAGTGCAAACAGGAGGCTGATTGTAAATGCCTTAACTGGAGCCCACCTAGCTGTTGTCTCAGGAAAGGCTGGTATAGTAACCTGCCCAAAGCCCACTTCTTTGTGCCCTATGAAATGTAAATAGGAAGCCAGTTGTAAATGTCTAACCTGGAGCCCATCTATCCCCTACATCACAGAGGTCAAATCCGTGTCCGTTGCAGGTGAAGCATGGAGGGCACCCAAGGCCTAGCTATCAGACCGGTGAGGGCCAGGGGCTTGAAGCTATTTTTCCTAGATCTGTGCCCCTAGTGAAAAATGCATTTCTCATAAGAGGCAGAAACTGTAAGCACAGGTACAAATTTTATTATTAGAGCCATAGCACGAGTGGGAGAGCACATAGAGAAATGGTTTGTTTAGTTAAGACAGAAGCAAGGCAGAGATGCACACCTGGAGAGAAAGGGTGTAGGCGTCCCCTCTAGTGAGGAGGCAGCAGTAAAGAGCTGGTTAAGACATTCCTATAGGTCAGTTCTTCTGGGTCATTGTCTTCCTTCAGGCCAGTTATCTGGTTGATTCTCCACACCTGAGCTACCCTGAGACCCTCCCCTGGGTGCACATGCACCCGTCAGCCAAAATGGATCTCAAAGTGAAGGCTCCTGGGAGTTTGGTCTGGCATTATCCCCTGACTTGTGACCCGCAAAGAGCCTTTCTATGCATGTACAGTGTTTCCTTTGTCCCCAAAGAGTGGAAGACTGGAGAGCCCTTAATCCTTTTTTAAAAATTTATTTAAATAATTTCATCTGTGCTGGGTCTTGGTTGCTGTTGAGACTTTTCCATAGCCTTGGCAAGTGGAGGCTGCTTTAGTTACGTACACAGGCTTCTCATTTCAGTGGCTTCTCATGGCACACAGACTCAGTTGCTCCCCAGCATGTGGGATCGTTCTGGACCAGGGATCGGACTGTGTCTCCTGCATTGACAGGTGGATTATTCGCCACAAGGGAAGCTTGATCCCTTAATCCTTTATTCAAACAGGGTTTTGTTCCTCTTTGTTTCCTTGCCATGATTGTTACCTTAAGGTATTTACAAGAGACAAACACTGGCTAATTTACCCTGCTTCTGTTGTTGTTTCCATTTTGGAGTGCAAACAGGAGGCTGATTGTAAATGCCTTAACTGGAGCCCACCTAGCTGTTGTCTCAGGAAAGGCTGGTATAGTAACCTGCCCAAAGCCCACTTCTTTGTGCCCTATGAAATGTAAATAGGAAGCCAGTTGTAAATGTCTAACCTGGAGCCCATCTATCCCCTACATCACAGAGGTCAAATCCGTGTCCGTTGCAGGTGAAGCATGGAGGGACAACCACCAGGAGGACCACAGTGGTTACTCTTATCGAAAAATTTGAATCGCCTAAGAAGGAATGGTCTCAAATATCATTACTGAAGGGAATGCTGGGCCATCAGCATTCTGTGCAGTCTAGTTGATAATCTAACTCACTTCTGTTGTAATTTTGGAAGAAGAACTCAAAGAAATGATGGGTGTACCGCATCTAGTCGTGCCTGAAGTATCTATAGACATGGTGGCAGATAAAGATCACTGTTCATTTAAAAGTTGTGTAGTGCTGACAGGAGTCTGTCAACAAGAGAGGGAGAGGAGCCTCAGTCTGATCCAGAAGAGAGTTAGCTGGGCCTTCCTGTCCCTCATCACCGCCCAGAGTTTGCCCAAGTTCATGTCATTTGATTGGTGATGCCATCCAGCCATCTCACCCTCTGTCACCCTCTTCTCCTTTGGCCTTACCTTTCCCAACAGCAGAGTCTTTTCCAGAGTCAGCTGTTCCCCTCAGGTGGCCAAAGTATGGGAGTTGCAGTTTCAGCATCAGTCCTTCCAAAGAGTATACAGGGTTATTTCCTTTAACGGGTTTGATCTCCTTGCTTTCAAAGGGTCTCTGGCGCTCTGCCTTCTTTTGTTGTCCAGTGCTCATATCTGAACATGACTGCTAGAAAGACCATACATAGCCTTGACTATACAAACCTTTATTGGTAAAGTGATGTCTTTGCTTTTTAACATACTGTCTAGGTTTGTCATAGTTTTTTGCTTTTTAACACACTCTCTAGATTTGTGAGCTTTCCTGCCAAGAAACAATCGTCTCTAATTTCATGGCTGCAGTCACCATCCGCAGTGATGGCTAATTTACCCTGCTTCTGTTGTTGTTTCCATTTTGGAGTGCAAACAGGAGGCTGATTGTAAATGCCTTAACTGGAGCCCACCTAGCTGTTGTCTCAGGAAAGGCTGGTATAGTAACCTGCCCAAAGCCCACTTCTTTGTGCCCTATGAAATGTAAATAGGAAGCCAGTTGTAAATGTCTAACCTGGAGCCCATCTATCCCCTACATCACAGAGGTCAAATCCGTGTCCGTTGCAGGTGAAGCATGGAGGGACAACCACCAGGAGGACCACAGTGGTTACTCTTATCGAAAAATTTGAATCGCCTAAGAAGGAATGGTCTCAAATATCATTACTGAAGGGAATGCTGGGCCATCAGCATTCTGTGCAGTCTAGTTGATAATCTAACTCACTTCTGTTGTAATTTTGGAAGAAGAACTCAAAGAAATGATGGGTGTACCGCATCTAGTCGTGCCTGAAGTATCTATAGACATGGTGGCAGATAAAGATCACTGTTCATTTAAAAGTTGTGTAGTGCTGACAGGAGTCTGTCAACAAGAGAGGGAGAGGAGCCTCAGTCTGATCCAGAAGAGAGTTAGCTGGGCCTTCCTGTCCCTCATCACCGCCCAGAGTTTGCCCAAGTTCATGTCATTTGATTGGTGATGCCATCCAGCCATCTCACCCTCTGTCACCCTCTTCTCCTTTGGCCTTACCTTTCCCAACAGCAGAGTCTTTTCCAGAGTCAGCTGTTCCCCTCAGGTGGCCAAAGTATGGGAGTTGCAGTTTCAGCATCAGTCCTTCCAAAGAGTATACAGGGTTATTTCCTTTAACGGGTTTGATCTCCTTGCTTTCAAAGGGTCTCTGGCGCTCTGCCTTCTTTTGTTGTCCAGTGCTCATATCTGAACATGACTGCTAGAAAGACCATACATAGCCTTGACTATACAAACCTTTATTGGTAAAGTGATGTCTTTGCTTTTTAACATACTGTCTAGGTTTGTCATAGTTTTTTGCTTTTTAACACACTCTCTAGATTTGTGAGCTTTCCTGCCAAGAAACAATCGTCTCTAATTTCATGGCTGCAGTCACCATCCGCAGTGATTACCGAGATTGTAACAGTCTGAAACAGGGCATGTTGTCCTGGTTTTAAATACAATGAGAGTTATTAACAACCTTAGCTTATTACCATCCTTAACCGAAAGTATTTCCCAAACATCAGTGTGATTCGAAGCCGTTTAAACTGCATACTGACAGGTTTTGCTGTCTTTTGTTTGAAAAACTTATATTTCAGGGGCTGTCCTTTTGAATGGATTTTGGTAATTTAAGAGGGTGGAGTGGCATACCTATGGCAAACTATGGCCCCAGCCCAAAGCCGGCCTGCCTTTGAGTTTTGTAAATAAAGTTATTTTGGAGCACAGCCACACCTACTTACCCATTGTCTGCTCTTAAGCAACCACAGCAGTGCTGAATAGCAGAAAGACTGCACAGAAAGCCTACTCACTGGTTCTTCACAGAAAAAGTTTGCCTACCTCCTGTCCATGTTAGGGGTTTATAAAGATGCCTGTGGTATGTTGTTAAGTGAGAAAGGCAAGTTTCAATACATGCATGCTTCTGTTTTTATAAGCCCCAACCCTACAGATGAACAGATATGTCTATGAGGTGAAAGTCTCTCAGTTGTGTCCAACTCTTTGCCACCCATGGATGAGCCACAGAATTCTCCAGGCAAGAATACTGGAGTGGGTAGCCTTTCCCTTCTCTAGGGGACCATCCCAGCTCACAAACCGAACCCCCCTTCTCCCACATTGCAGGTGGATTCTTTACCATCTGAGCCACCAGGGAAGCCCTGTATGTCTATAAGGGTAGGGTTTGTGGTTTTCTTTGAAAATCCTAGGGGGTAGGTCCTACCCAATCTTGTCCCTGCTAATCCTCTCCTACCATTCCTTACCCCTCTTCCCACTTCTTACTGTGCCTTGAATGTGCCAAGCACCTACCCACCTCAGGGCCTTTGCATTGACCACCTCCCAGTATTTGGAGCTCTCTTTTCTGATGGTTTCCTTGCTTCCTGTTTCTGCTCAAAAGTCACTGTATCACTTACATAGCCACTCATTTTATTTTTTCCATTTTATTGAGATAGTATTGATATATAACACATGTAAGTTTAAGATGTACAGTGTGATGATTTGATACGTGTATACATCACCAAGTGGTTACCACAGTGTGGTTAGTTAACACCCCTTTCCTCCATCCCCTCACGTAACCGGTTTTAGAATGTGTCTGTGTGATTTTTTTTTTTCCGCCAACGGCCCCGCTCCCCCCACGTAAACAAGGCTCTTCCGGTAAGGCCAGCGCCTCCTAGCCGAGCCTCTCCTCCCTCACCCACTGCCGGCCCCTCCGGCTGGCCCTTCCGCAGGTGCCGTCTGCGCTCTTCCCGCCACTCACGGACGGGAAGATGCTGCAAATTCAATCACGCTGAACCACCGTCTGACTCCTCGAAGGGACCCCAATAATGCTGGTCGCCTCTCAACAATGCCGGTGATAATTTTTAAGATCTACTCTCTTGACAACTTTCAAGTTGTTAATATAGTATTATTAATTATAGTCACCTTAAGTTTCCCAAAGCTTATTCATGGTACACCTGGGAATTTGTACCTTTTAACCTACATCTTCCAGTTTCTCACACGCCCCCGCCCCTGGCAACAAGTATTATATTCTGTTTTTATGATTCAACTTTTTCGGATTCTGTGTGTAGGTGAGAACATTTATCTTTCTCTGTTTGACTTATTTCAGTTAGTATAATGCCCTCAAGGTCCACTGATGTTGTAGCAAAAGGGGGACTTTCCTTTTTGATGACTGAATAACATTCTGCTGTGTGTGTATATATTGTTATCTCCCACATGTTCTTTATCCATTGTTTTGTCAATGTACCCTTAAGTTGTTTCTGTGTGTCCCCTACTGTGAATAATGCTGCAGTGAACATATGAGTACAGATATTGTTAGAAAAGTGTAAAAGAAAAGACCAGAGAAGAGCCAAGGGAAGCGGAGAGGAAGAACCAAGGGAAGTGGGGAGGAACAGGTTTGTTCACATTGGTCTTAAGAAGTCAGGGTAAGGGGTCCAAGAGGGATGAAGGGTTCAGGGAGAAAGAGGGAGAGAGGGGCCAGGCGGGCCGTATCACTTACATAGCCACTCATTTTATTTTTCCATTTTATTGAGATAGTATTGATATATAACACATGTAAGTTTAAGATGTACAGTGTGATGATTTGATACGTGTATACATCACCAAGTGGTTACCACAGTGTGGTTAGTTAACACCCCTTTCCTCCATCCCCTCACGTAACCGGTTTTAGAATGTGTATGTGTGTGATTTTTTTTTTTCCGCCAACGGCCCCGCTCCCCCCACGTAAACAAGGCTCTTCCGGTAAGGCCAGCGCCTCCTAGCCGAGCCTCTCCTCCCTCACCCACCGCCGGCCCCTCCGGCTGGCCCTTCCGCAGGTGCCGTCTGCGCTCTTCCCGCCACTCACGGACGGGAAGATGCTGCAAATTCAATCACGCTGAACCACCGTCTGACTCCTCGAAGGGACCCCAATAATGCTGGTCGCCTCTCAACAATGCCGGTGATAATTTTTAAGATCTACTCTCTTGACAACTTTCAAGTTGTTAATATAGTATTATTAATTATAGTCACCTTAAGTTTCCCAAAGCTTATTCATGGTACACCTGGGAATTTGTACCTTTTAACCTACATCTTCCAGTTTCTCACACGCCCCAGCCCCTGGCAACAAGTATTATATTCTGTTTTTATGATTCAACTTTTTCGGATTCTGTGTGTAGGTGAGAACATTTATCTTTCTCTGTTTGACTTATTTCAGTTAGTATAATGCCCTCAAGGTCCACTGATGTTGTAGCAAAAGGGGGACTTTCCTTTTTGATGACTGAATAACATTCTGCTGTGTGTGTATATATTGTTATCTCCCACATGTTCTTTATCCATTGTTTTGTCAATGTACCCTTAAGTTGTTTCTGTGTGTCCCCTACTGTGAATAATGCTGCAGTGAACATATGAGTACAGATATTGTTAGAAAAGTGTAAAAGAAAAGACCAGAGAAGAGCCAAGGGAAGCGGAGAGGAAGAACCAAGGGAAGTGGGGAGGAACAGGTTTGTTCACATTGGTCTTAAGAAGTCAGGGTAAGGGGTCCAAGAGGGATGAAGGGTTCAGGGAGAAAGAGGGAGAGAGGGGCCAGGCGGGCCAAGAGGCCAGCGGGCTGAAAAGGGACGTTGCAGCTGAAAGTGGGGGTTAAGTATCTGGGTGTGGCCAGCGAAGTGGCCAGGGGAGGGACTGGTGCTGACGTGAGTCCACAGGTTGGAAAGCTCTGGTCCCTGGAGGGGAAGAGACTGTGGGGAGGGCGGGACTGCCTCTGCTCTTTGCAGATTTTCAACTCCAACAGATATCCTTTGAGATAGTTTTTTCATTTCTTTTGGACATAATGTATACCCAGAAGTAGAATTGCTGGACCATACAGTAGCATTATTCTAATTTTTGGAAGAACTTCCACATTGTTTTCCATAGCAGCTGCACCAATTTATACTCCCACTGACAGTGCATAAGGGTTCCATTTTCCCCACATCTTCACTTTCTGATCATAGACATTTTAACAGGTGTGGTATGCTGCAGCCCATGGGGTCCCAAAGAGTCAGACATGACTTAGCGACTGAACAGTAATTT